>APFE031631567.1:56330-112578 GCA_000404065.3 Pinus taeda
TGGGAAACTGGTCCCATTACCCCCAGTCGGAGCCACTATCCCAAACGGAAAAGGAGCTGCACTAAGGTCCGGACTGGGTGGTTTCCCCAATGTTGTTGCAGTGATTTTCGAGGCATCAACAGACTACCAGCTTGATTTTTCATTATATTCCTTTCAATGTTACAATACATATTTATACATGCCGAAGCATCCAATACCATGGACCGAAAACCATCGCGTCCAAAACCATGGACCGAAATCCATAGGTAGGTTCGACCAACCTAATATAGGGTCCAAAAAAAATTTTCTCAGGGCGCTGCCCCGAACCCCGTAGAGGGGGGCTACCCGCCCCCCTCAAACCACCCAGATAGGGGGGGCTGCCACCCCCCCCGCTGCGCAATCAGCGCAACGAAGGGGGGGCTCCGCCCCCCCTCTAACCCCCCAGTTCACTACGTAGGTTAGTCGTGGAAAGAATATAACATAACCCAACAACGTACTCAAGTCCCAAAGTGTTCACTTGCATGATAACTGATATGATAATCACCCTTGAGTGACCTCAGTTAAAGAATTATTGAATGAAGGTATTACAGACTCATGTGCTAGTGTGTGCCTATGTTATTTTAGGCAACGGATCGATCATATTGCAAAATACACAGACACTGGAAAATGGAAAACATAAGAGAAACACAGTAAGAAAATACAAGAACACAACAAATTAATAAGGAGTTCACCCTATCCTCCAGGGCTACGTCTCCGGTCCAACTTTCAATGGTGGCCTTCTTTTATTGTGTCTTTAAAGCAGAGAATTACAATGAGGGGCTCAAATTGAGTCTCCTGAAACAGAACAATGTTTGGTAGGGTGGTTCTTGGATCCCGCAAGCCACTAGAGTACACAAACTCTTTTCCTTACCACAACTTGACCTCTCTGGTCTTTAATGGAAGGAGCCCAATGTGGTGCTCAATTCTCGATATATCCTCTTAGGGATTGCTCGATGCTGCCTTATGTTGCAAGTCAGCTCGGCTCTCTGTCTTTTTGCTTCTTGCTTCACTGTCTTTTCTTTTCTCTGTCTTTATCTTCTTTTCTTTGGTTCTTCCTCTCGGTGTCCCCCGTTCTCTGTCTCTGTTCATGGCTTTAAAGCCAGTCGATCTCATGACTGTTCGATTCCCCTTCCACCTCTGTCGGATCTCTTGCTGTTGTTCACATGGAATTCCCGGTCTCTGTGTCATGGTCATTGGCTCACAAGGAGTGGCCACTTGTCCTCTCGCGAACTTCGCCAGCTCTTCCTTATTGCTTTGGTTCTTCGGTTACGTTGGGAAATGACTCATCCGCCACCTCAGCGGTCAAATCGGACCTCAAATCCTTATAGATCACGGCTTAATCCCCTGTCAAATCCAGTTCTTTCATAGAGCACGTTCTCAGCCGTTAGATCTGGAGTCCCTAGATCTGACGTTATTCACTCATTTCACGCAGTTGACTTGCTCGATCGTTAGCATGCGATGAGCGACGGTTTTCTCTCTCCTCTGCCTGCCATACGTCAGGCGTTGAATGGAATCACTCGTTTTTCTCCAAATCCGCTTACCACCTAAGGGTGCCCCCGATATACCGCCAGTTTTAGAGCGTAGTTCCCACCTTTAGCCTTTAGTTCTTTCCCCACGGTTTTCCAGGCTTCCATGCAACTGAGTGCTTCAAGGCTTTCCTTCTTGAGGGGTTTTGCCTAGCGATGCGCGATTAAATGGCCTCCTTTTCCCAATTTGGGCTTCCCAAGTGCCAGTTTGGCCTCCTGCGCAGTCTCCATGGGCCTTGGTTAGCGTGCTTTGACTGAGGTCCTCGTCGTTCCTCGTTGGCTGCCAACTAACACTGTTCAGAGGTCTTCCTGATCGCTCTGTACTCTTGAATTAAAATTTTTTGTCCTGATTTGATACAGTCATGGTATTGTGACAATCTTCATGGATCCAATTCAGATCATGACCTTCCCATTGAAAAAGCTTTTGGACCACCAAAAGTTGGTTTTCAAGCATCGACTAAGTGAGGGTACATTTGTCTCACTTGTCCAATCTCGATCCACTTTACACTGCTTGGCTTTGAACCCTTGAGCCCTACTCTGAGGTACTCAACATCTCCTCTGCGCGTTGTCCTCACCTTCCTGTCCAGAATTGTGTCTTCCTGCAATTCATTAAGATATTCAGGTAGTAGGTCATCAATAGAAGGCAATTGACTCTGCTCTTCGGGATCCTCAATTAGTGAGAGTTCAAACAATCTCAAGCAATTTGCATTCACGACATAGTAGATGTGCATGTAAGCTAGTAGATCAATGCAAAAAGAATTTTCACCAATCTTCTCAAGTATCTTGAAAGGTCCATACTTGATAGGCTTAAGATTTTTACCTTCACCTTGCATCCTGTCCTTACTGATGTACAGCTAGACTTGGTCACCAACTTGGAAGCTATGCTCCATCCGATGCTTGTCATGCCTTGCCTTGTATTTGGCTTGGCTCTTTTCCAGCTGTTTTTGTACTACTCAGTGGATCTCCTGGATTTGTTCAATGAACCTAGTTGCCCTGTCCACTTCATTGTATCCCTCAACTGTGGTATCTTTACCAAAGACAAAATCCAAAGGAGACCTTAGTGTGAAACCAAAACAGGTCTCAAAAGGAGATCTCTGTGTAGAAGAATGTTTTGCTTTGTTGTAAGCATGTTGCACATAACACAAATGTTCATCCCAAAGCTTAGGATGTTTGCTGCAATATCCTCTGAGTAACTGAATCACTATCCTGTTAACTACTTTTGTATGGACATTAGTTTGTGGATCAAAAGTTGTTCTTTTCTTTAGTTTGGTGTCCATCAGTTCCCACAGACTTGACCAAAACTTCCCCTCAAATCGAGTGTCTCGACCAGATACAATGGAAGTGGGTAATCCAAAATGAACCCATACATGTTCAAAGAACAATTTTGTAGTTTGCTCAGTTGTAATCTGCTTATTACAAGGTATCAAAATACACATTTTGTTGAACCTATCCACAACAACATATAGATAATCATGACCTTTCCTAGATTTAGGCAGTCCTCCAACAAAATCCATGGAAACACTTTCCCATGGGTGAGAAGGAACTGGTAATGGAGTATACAAACCTAGTTTTCTATTGTTGGGATTGCTTTTAGCACACATAGTACACCCTCTAACATATCTAGAAACTGTCTCATTCATTTTTGGCCAATAACAAAATCTTTGCAGCTATGCAACTGTTTTACTTACCCCAAAGTGACCTGATATCAGAGAAGTGTGTGCTTATCTAATTATCTTTACTCTCTCAGTTTGTGGAATGCATAACTTCCCAAAATGGTATAAGAGTCGGTCCTTTACATGATAATCCAATTCTTCTACTCATTTGCCTTGACTTAAAGTTGCATATACATCTTTAAAGTCTATATCTTGAGAATATTGTTCAATGTAGCTTTCATGTAGCACAGAATTATGCTTAAGTATAGTAGATGCATTTATAATAGGTCTAGATAACATGTCTGCAACTTTATTATGTATGTCCTTTTTATATCTGATGACTAAATGAAACTGTTGTAGAAAACCCATCCATCTGTAGTGTCTTGATTGTTGCAACTTAGTTTGGGAGTGTAGATATTGAAGTGGTTGATGATCAGTATGTATTACTGTCTCTTTGTCCATTAAGTAATGTTTCCACTTTTTCACACTCTGAACTAATGCATACAATTCTTTATCATATGTAGGATAGTTAACTACTGCAAGACTAAAAGTCTCAGAATGATAACATATGGGTTTACCGTGCTGTGTCAACTCCGCCCCCATGGCATAGTCACTGGCATCTATTTGGATCTCAAATGGTCTTTGAAGATCATGCAGTGCTAGTATAGGTGCTATACTAATCTTTTCTTTCAAGGTGTTGAAGGCTTTTTGATGTTTGCCTCCCCACTGAAACACCTTGTTCAATCCATGTTTAGGCCAGTTTACAATGATTGCCACCTTAGAGGGATCTATCTTCAATTCACCACCCCCTACTATATGACCCAAATAATTTAGAGATGTTTTTCCAAATTCACATTTTGAGAGTTTAACATGAAGTTTTTCTCTTTTCAAAACATCTAATGTCTGCTTAACATGCTTTAAGTGTTCTTCCCGCGTTTTACTAAAAATCCGAATGCCATCCAGATACACAATAACAAAATCATCAAGAAAAGGTCTGAGTACATCATTAATTAATCTCATGAAAGTAATAGGAGCATTAGTTAAACCAAAAGGCATAACCAGCCACTCATACAATCCCTGCTTTGTTTTGAAAGCAGTGTTCCATGCATCTTGTTCTGCAACTCTGACCTGATGGTATCCACTATGCAAGTCTAGCTTGGTGAAATAACAACTTCTTTCAATTGATCTAAAATATTATCTATGCAAGGAAGGGGATAACGATTTTTGATTGTTATCTTATTGAGTGCTCAGTAATCAATGCACATTCTCCACGAGCCATCCTTCTTTCTCACCAAAACGATTGGTGACCCACATGGTGATGTGCTAGGCCTCATGAACCCTTTCTTGAGCAACTCCTGCACCTGCTTCTTGATTTCAGCATTCTCTAAAGCAGACAACCTGTACATTCCAATGTTAGGCAAAGGAGCATCTTGCTGCAAAATAATATCATGTACTATTTCCTTTTTGGGTGGCAGACCTTTAGGTTCTTAAAACAAGATATCATACTCTGAAGCAACCTTTTCTAGATCAGCTTGCTGTTTAGCATTACAGCCCTCAAATACATTGGTTTTATCAGGTTTCTTTTCCTTTACAACCATCAGTAAGAATTGTTTGCATGAATTTATCATTATTTTCATTTGCCCTGAGTTTATGAGAGTATAATTATTCTTGAGCTTATGAGCTCTTACAAAGTATTCGATTCCATCTTTAACCAGTAGATACTTGTTCTCAGCTCTATAGAAAATAGCTTTCCTATCATACAAGTAAGGACTTCCTGAAACAATTCCACATATATCCAAAGGAATTATGTCTAACTCAACCTCATCTACAAATGCTGACCCAAAAGAAACTTGAGTTTGCACTGTCTAGTCACTTGTAGTTGTGCTTTATCATTCAACCATCCTAATGGGTATGGTTTCTTGTGAGGTGTAGTTGCTAATCCCAATTCCTTTACAATTGATTCAGAAATTAAATTTACTTGTGAGCCACTATCAAATAAAGTATCCATCTTTTGATGTTTGGAAATAACTTGAATATGGAAAATCTCATGACTTTTTCTCTTATTTTCTTCATCAATACTAGATTGTGCAGAATTACTGGTAGACGATTCAGAATTCTTACCTTTTATACCTATGGCTACAATGGTTGTTTCATCTCCCGAGTCTGACCCCAAATCTTTCTGAATAACTGTAGCAATCTTCTTCTTCTTGCCCTCAAACTTCTTAGGTCTCAGCTTTGGATGCAGAATCCAACAATGCTCATCATCATGCCCATCCTTTTTACAGTGAATGCATGAATCTTTGCTTTTCTGTGCAGTGTTAGCCTTCCTTTCTTTCCACTTTTGCTTTCTTTTCTCCTTTCTCTTGCTTGTAGTGGGTTGGGATGGTCTCCCAAATTTTGGATTTCCATTCTTTCCTCTAGCTTCTAGATGAGTAGCTTGTACAGATACCTCATCTATACTAGTGGGATTAAACATGAGGATGGTATGTCTCATGTAGCTGTGTAGACCACCAATGTACTTCAAAAAAGTTTCAGGTGAATCTAATGAGATTCCTAGAATCAATGCTATTGTTAGAGCCTAAATCTACCTCAGACTGAGAAAGGTAGGATCTAGGGTAACATCAAACCAAGCTTAACCTGGTAGCTAGCCCTACCAGGTCGGGAGAGGGCTCTCTCTTGTCATTCTCAGCAAAGATGTTCAATGAGGCTTGAGATGACTTGAATGAAGACTGATTTTAGGCTAGGTGTGGTTGCAAAATGGTTTGATTGATTTTGATGATGTTTATTGGCTCAAATGGAAAGGTAGATTTTGGGTCTGGGGAATGAGGCTCAGTTTTGCAGAGATCTCAATGGGGCAAGGTAGGCAATTGATTTGATACTTCAAATTAAATGAAATGGAGAGATTTAGATAGACGAGGAGTTGAAGAGGGCAAGAAAACCTCGGGGATCCTCTTCAAACAGCGGAAAACATAGATACCTAAGCAAACCCTAGGTAGAGCACTGCAAATTTCAATGGATTCTACCTTTATCCTTGTTTGTTTTAGTTAAGATGAAATAAGAAAGAGAATGGCATATGTAAAACACAAGCAAACTTAAATTTACAGAATGAAACACAATATCAAAGCAAGATGCCACATGAATCCCATAGAGTGCTGCAAACCCTGGTCTATTCCTTAGCCAAAATTGCTGAAAAATGTATACAATGAAGCTCCAAGCTTTCTCAAAAGTCCAACCATGCTAATGACTAAAAAATCACAAGATATAGACAAACAATAACTCATCCTAGCCTCTAGGGGTAGAGCTCATGAGTTTAAGAACTGTTCCAACTAATTCTAAACTGAGAACTAAAAATTAGGTAGTGGAACAGCTTGCCTCTAGAAACTAGGGAACTGATTCATTCAGTTGCAAACTACTTTTTGATAGATGAATCTACCTCCATGAGTGAAAATTTGACATAATTACATCAAGATCCATCAATTTACATTAAATTACATCATAAGTTTGACATTAAGAAGGAGAAAATTCAAACTGTCAAGAAACTAGGCGAAAAACAAAGTATTATTGGTCAAACTGAGCAAAATTTCCCCAATGCGCTGCGTTGATTTCCCTATGCGTAGCACCTATTTGCAGCCACTTTTGGAGGCCTTCTTGGTGTCCAAATTTTCTCTAAGTGTTCTTGTTGGAAAGGTTTGCCTGTCTACTTTCCAGAACAAGTGGAATTTCTGGATTTGGCCTCCATTTGCCCTCCAACATTGAGTTCTCTCAACACTGTTTCCTGTGTGGCAAAAAAGGGGCAGAAAGGTCATTCTTTGGGTGTTTTTGACCTTTTTGGGGGCTCAAAACCTGTCAAAATTTCTTGGCCATTGGTAGGCATGCATATTTTTCCATGAAAAATCCAAAAATGTTGAGTTTTCATCATTTGGATTCCCCCATCAAAAGCGAGCGCCAGGTGGCGCAGCGCATTGGGTAGAAAAACCTGTGTTTTGGCCCAAAAATTTCAAAAATGCAAAAAGTGTCCCAAATTTTTTGAAATTTGGGCTGAGTGTTCTCCATCAAGTGTTGTGTTCAAGGAAGCCTCAACCAATATCTGAAGTCTATCTTGCTCCTTTCGCCTCCTCGATGCCCTCTTCAATTTTGCTTTCAAGTTTCTGATTCTTGCCTTGCACACTTTGTTTCTTGCCAAGTAATGATAGGTCATATGCCTCAACATTGTTTTCTCCCTGTTGGCCTTCTCTAACAACTTTTCCAAGTGGATAGTAGCTCTCTCAAGCCAAGGCTCACGATCAACATTGATTTCTTGTTCAAGTAATGTGAGCTTCACCTTCCTCCTTTTGGCAGCTTGGCGGTTTTCTCGTATGTTTTGCAACTCCATAATGGTTTGTTGATTATCTAGCTGCTTGTTTCTTTGCTCCAGGTACTTTATTATCCACTTAGCCCTTTCTAAGTTGAGGGACAAAGCATTGATGTCCACCTATTTCTCTTGGATGACCTCCTTGAGCTTTGAGCATTGTGGGCCCAAATCAGTGTCATCATCCTGAATGAGAATGAAATCGGTCTCCTGCTCACCTGAAGGCCCCTCATCATGTAATGGCCTCTTGCCCTTGTCCTGAACCTGTTGTGTTGATGAAGGAAGCGAGACCCCTTCCACCCCGGGTGGAGATAATACTTTCTTTGCTGCTGCAAATAACCTTCTAGTGCCCTTTTGATAGGTGACAAACACCGACACACTAACGGTTTGTGTCTCATGACCCTCCTGCTGATGTGAAGGTCCACCTGTCTCATGGAAAGTTTCTGGAGGTACTTGAGGAGCCCTGAAGAACTCATGAGAAATGAAATCCTCCCATGAAATGTCCTGTAAACCAAGCTGATGCATGACCACAATTTTGATGAGTGAAAAATGATAAATACTGTTATACTGCTGCTGAGGAGTTTTCTTTTGCACTACGGTGGTCATATTCTCAATATTTCGGCACATGAAGTAGGGGAGATTCATCATTCTCACCCTGGTAAAGTGCATCAACAATCTGATATGATAGGCATATAGACGAGAAAACTGGCCCTCACAACTGAAATACTTAATTATGAGTTTCATCAAGGGAGCATATGAGTATTTCAGGTACTGAAAGGGAAAAACTCTGTTGAGTTGTGATGCAGGAGCATCTAACGCTCCTTAATTCAAGAGGAATCCGAAGCTGAGTGAAGCGTACGTGGACAACAAAGCTGAATCGAAGGAGAAAAATAAGAAAATCTACTTTAAAATAGATTTAAAGCGGATTTAAAACGGATTAAAATAGATTAAAGCGGACGACTTACCATTGTTATCTGCGTGCATGTATTTTGGAAAGCTTTCGCTGGAGAAAAGTAAGGAGAGGATCTAATCGATCCTTCCTATCTAATGCGTCTTATATAATTGTAATGTGATAGGGTGTGATGTATGTCTGCTGGTGAGGAAATTGTGATCGAGCAAGATGTAGTCGAGCGTGAGCTCGTTTCTAAGGCTGAAAGGCCTTAATTTGTAACTATTTTATATAATATATATAACCGTGTTCAAGTGTTGTGTCTTCTTGTGAGTATTTATAAATAATTTAAATCCCGTGTTCAGATGAAGCTCGTGCCAAGAATTGCGTGAATGAAGTTTCAGGGTTTTTTTCAGCTGCTGTTCTGCGAGCATTTCCAAAGGCCTGGTCTAAAGAACAGCGTATATCCAGTGATTTAAACTCTTTTTTTTTAAGCCATGTCTTTGTCATTGTTATGTTACCGAATGTGATTCGATTTGAAAAGTTTTTTCTTATTGCTCATCTGTTTATGGTCCGGCGGGAATTGGTCTATAACTGTGAGAATAACTAAACAGAGTCACCACCATAATTCCACTCAAATCGTTCTATATCTGTGACTGTGAGTATAATTTGACGGTGGCGCCGTTATAATTCTGGTCTATGTGTGTATGTATGAATTGTAAATTTAGAATTATAAATGCAAGGCACACACCACGTTGCCTTTCGTGTGATGCCCTTGTTTCTTCTCTGCCTGTATTGCATGGGAATTGCTGATTGTGGATTGAAGATTATCTTGATTAGATGGCTTTTCACAAACCTGAAAACACGGGGACCAGTAATCAGAATTTGCCAGAGGGTTGTTCGCTTTTGAATGAGTATACGATTTTAGTGAAGATCCACGTCAATAAATTAAAAGGTTTTAAGTTTAACACGCTTCTAATAAGGCATAGTGGGCCATAATCCACAAGCCCAAGTTCGAGTTTGTAATGGAACTGGGATTTTGGGTTTACGCCAAGATCTCATCCCATCAGTTTGGTATCAGAGCAGTAAAAGATTTTGCGGAAGGAGGCACAGTTCCTAATGAAGTATGAATAGGTATGGTCTTTATATGTTGTGTAGGTAGCAGCAGAGGGAGGTGAGAAGATTGCAATAGCCTAGAGCGTTTACCAAAAGACCAAGTCCAGAGGAGAGCTTGGTGAGGTAAGAGGCAGCAAGGAGGACTTGTTGTTGCAGAGGTAGATTGCAGCTCAGAAGTTAAAGATATTACTAAGACCAGGAGAAGCATATGACCAGGAGGTCATAAAATTTTTGTACCTCGGGAGTCTGATGCAGGAGAATCTAACGCTCCTTAATTCAAGAGGAATCTGAAGTTGAGTGAAGGGTACGTGGACAGCAAAGATGAATCGAAGGAGAAAAATAAGAAAATCTACTTTAAAACAGATTTAAAGCGGATTTAAAATGGATTAAAATAGATTAAAGCAGACGACTTACCATTGTTATCTGCGTGCATGTATTTTGGAAAGCTTTTGCTGGAGAAAAGTAAGGAGAGGATATGATCGATCCTTCCTATCTAATGCGTCTTATATAATTGTAATGTGATAGGGTGTGATGTATGTCTGCTGGTGAGGAAATTGTGATCGAGCAAGATGTAGTCGAGCGTGAGCTCGTTTCTAAGGTTGAAAGGCCTTAATTTGTAACTGTTTTATATAACATATATAACCGTGTTCAAGTGTTGTGTATGCTTGTGAGTATTTATAAATAAGTTAAATCCCGTGTTCAGATGGAGCTCGTGCCAAGAATTGCGTGAATGAAGTTTCAAGGTTTTTTTCAGCTGTTGTTCTGCGAGAATTTCCAAAGGCCTGGTCTGAAGAACTGCGTATATCCAGTGATTTAAACTCTTTTTTTTTAAGTCATGTCTTTGTCATTGTTATGTTACCGAATGTGATTCAATTTGAAAAGTTTTTTCTTATCGCTCATCTGTTTATGGTCCGGCGGGAATTGGTCTATAATTGTGAGAATAACTAAACAGAGTCACCGCCATAATTTCGCTCGAATCGTTCTATATCTGTGACTGTGAGTATAATTTGACGGTGGCGCCGTTATAATTCTGGTCTATGTGTGTATGTATGAATTGTAAAGTTAGAATTATAAATGCAAGGCACACACCACGTTTCCTTTCGTGTGACGCCCTTGTTTCTTCTCTGCCTGTATTGCATGGGAATTGTTGATTGTGGATTGAAGATTATCTTGATTAGATGGCTTTTCACAAACCTGAAAACACGGGGACCAGTAATCAGAATTTGCCAGAGGGTTGTTCACTTTTGAATGAGTATACGATTTTAGTGAAGATCCACGTCAATAAATCAAAAGGTTTTAAGTTTAACATGCTTCCAATAAGGCTTAGTGGGCCATAATCCACAAGCCCAAGTTCGAGTTTGTAATGGAATTGGGATTTTGGGCTTACCCCAAGATCTCATCCCATCAAGTTGTCTCAAATAACTGGGCTTGATGTATGGCTCATAATGTTCCCTGTTAATTTGCTGCCTTTCATTCCACTGCTTTCCGACATTAGGAATGTCGATTGCTAGTGAAATAGACTCCGGTGTCAAGGTGAATGTCACACCAACTAGAGTGGCTTGGCCATTATGTAGATGAAGCACAAACAACCTAGCCAACTCATGATGATATTGGAATCTAGCAACCATCTCACAGAACTGATAACAGGATTGGTGTTGGAAGCATGTGATAGCAAGAGGACAGGTCTGCAGCTTGGCAAGTGAAGTAGGCTCCTCTCGTATATGTTCGCCAATTTGTCATGTGGAAAGAGTTAGTTTTGCGGACAAACCTAACCTCCCTAGGAGCCTAAGACTCTCTAGTGAAAAACAAACCAAACAAGAGCAATCCTTCTCTAAACACACATTATTCTATGAGAAACCAAGTGTTTTCCGATCTTACCTTAGGTCCAACGCTTGTTGTAGCAGTCCAGCCCTGCTGATCCAGATGAGCTCCTCCTTCACTTTAAGACCTGCATACACTAACAAAGCAAACGATTACATAACACCTGAATAATTCATAAAACAAAGCATATTCATCACATAGACCGAGGAGTACATGAAATAATTCATTAACAACAAATCATTGAGAAGAATGGACTTATTTGTATTAAGGAAACAAAAAAGGAACCATTACAACCTGAGCCTTGGGGTTGTGCAAGCTCCTCCCAGGGTCAACAAGAGATTTCCTCTACTTTGACAAGCTCACCCACTCCCAATATGGCAACAAGGAAGGATAGTGATCTCTCCTCACAAGTCAACAATGGAAGTCCTAATTCCAGCAGCATTTACCCTTTAGAATGTTCAGCTTTCAACCTTCCCCTCCTTTGGCCCAAGGCCTGTATTTATAGTATTCTAGAGGAAGTTATTCAGTTCCAACATCAATGGGATACTCCCTCTTTTGGATGGGGTAGCTCCTCTCTTGATGGGGTAAGTTCCTCTATCATAGGGATGCATGAACCATCTGGAGGCGCTCAATACACGTCAAACACTCTTCTAGAAGGCTCTAGAAGTGACCACAAGTAACTTTTTAAAGATGAAACTCGCGCCTTTTGACCTTTACAGTGGTACGCACCCATCCTTTGGCTTACAGAGCATACAAGTACGCAGGTACAGTGTGTTTGGAGTGCGTACACGTAGGCAAGGTAGAGAGAACCTGCGTACCCAGAGATAAACATGTTTTTAAGTGACTCTCTCTTTTTGAAGTTTGACATGAAGAGCAGAGGTATGAGGCTTGACAAGGAGGACAATATGACTATTGATGGAGCCATATTAACTGCAGATAGTCATGGTGACAAATTTCAGTGTAACACGACTGTGTATATTCCTTGACGTCACGATTACCATAAAAAATGGTCTTTTAGAGTTATCATCAGGAGGCAAGGAGGAAGGGTTTCATTTCCATAGACCATTTAAACCTACTTTGTTGCTTATAAAGTTAAGATGTGTTGTAGTAAATAAATCATAACTAGGGTAACCTCTTAGAATTAATATTTCCTCTCACTATTGATTAAGCTAAGCTGAACTGTGTTGTAGTCACCTCTTCGTGAAGGAAAGTGGTCTAAGCCATTATCAAAATTCTAAAGGATAGATTGCTATGTTGGGAAGAATCTATATCACCGATCCATAATTTAGATATAAGAATACATATAGGAATTATAATTAATATATTAATAAAAAATAATTATGAGATATTTTAAAACTTTTCATTTAATATTAGTGATTATTGAGTTGAATTGATTTAATATATATAAATTAATATGAAATCATTCACAATATTAATTCATAATTTAGATATCATAATAAATATATTAACTCAGAGATCAAAATTAATATATTATTAGAATTAAGTAATTGTCGGATATATTAAAGTTTTTTTCATCTTTATGTTCATTGCAAATTTAAGAAAATTTTAGAATTTGGCAAATATGAGAGAGGTTAATTGTTTTACTTTTCTCAGATTCAATCAACATAAGTTCATTCGCGTCATTCATCATTGAGTTCAATTAACTCTACTTTACATATAAATTAATTTGAAAGTTCTAAAATAAATAAATATGAGATACACAAAGATATTCATACAATGTATACAGATTTTATTTTGTAAATTTTTAATTGGAAACATGAACAAATTTTGGAACTTATTTTTTTTTAATTATTCTTTATGGAATATGTAGCCAAATTATAATGATTTTTAACATCAATTTACACTTCAGATTATAATGATTGTCAACATTAATCTACACTTCAACCAATGTTCTCATAGTGCATCACTCAATGTATCATTGATGAAGGAGTTTTGTCATCTTACACAACATTGCTCACTCTCTATTTATAGATATATTCTTATATAAAAAACCCTAATGCTAATCACCTAAATCACTTAAAATGTAATCCTAGAAATCTTGAAATTCCTAAACTTTTCTGGCATAAGTTAAGTGTAGTTAATCATAAATAAACTATCATTCTCAATCAACTACGTACATGCCTCTCTAGGCTGCCCTAATGAATTGTTGGGTTCCATCAGTTGTCCCATTCATTACTAATAAACTTTCATTATAGTTCCTATTCTAGACTCAACCTTATACTTGTTCTGGACAATCATTGACTTAAGCCTACTTACCCACCTCTTCTTCACCTTGTTTATTCTTCCTAATTGTAGCTTGATGCTATATATCACTCAATCTATTCTTCTTCAGATCATCTAAATAAACCCACTACTTCTTCACCTGGTTTATTCTTTAGATTCATCTGTCTAACCTATCTCAAGTAAACATCAATTATATTTCTTTAAAATAAATATTATATATATTATATATATATATCATATCAATAGTTTTTTTAATTATAATTTTTATATAAAATTATAATTTTTATATAACATATCAACTCAAAGGTGTATACTGTTAAAAGGGAGCCAGCATGAGGATCTTTTTCAGTGTTGGGTAGAAATGATGCTACAGATCACCATTATTGCCCTTAGCAACATCTTATATATTTATGAGTACCCAGTACCATAACAGTGTCTGAAAAGGATTCAACCCACGGTCCGTTTGGGATGGAAGCAGGTTTCAGTTTCGTGAAAGTATCCCACCTTTCATTTAAAGCGTTTAATGCTTAGACCTCTATTGACTGTTTTATGATAGTGAAAAAGATCAATTTTCTGGACCAATGTTATCTGAATTATTAATTACTATGTTACTGTGAGCGTCAGTCTCGTCTTATGTAAATGCAGTAATGGTTAAAAAAATTAACTGCCTCTATGAGTATAAGATTTATGATATATTAAAATTTATAGGTTAAGATTAATTACTTTTTTCAACTAACCATTTAACTAATCATTATGCTAGTGAATCATTTAATAGAATGCTAATGCCTGTGGTCTAACCGTATAATAATTATGATATATTAAAATTTATATATTATATTAAAACACTTTTTTAAAAGTTTATATAAAAATATTTAATAAAATTACATACTAAATAATTTCAATAAAATAAATTATAAATTAAAAAAATGTATAAGTTAAAAAGTAGATGATATTACTCTTTTTATTTTTTAACATGAATTTTGACAAACTATAGTTTACCTTAATTAATTTTAATTATGAAAATTTGATTTTTGGATTTCTATTTATTTTAAAACAAACATCACTGAGCTTTAAATTTCATATGAAAATATAGTCTTGTAAAAATTATTGAGGTTCTCCTTATTAACTCACTCTATTTATAAATATAATTGCAAGTTTCTATTTAAGAATACAATTGCAAGTTTAATTGAGAATTCTCTCTTCTTACTCATTATCCTAAAAATTGGAGTTTACATTAATTTATTGAATGAAAATTATTAACACAAAATTGTTTTTTTTTTTTTAAGAAAAATACATAGTTACCGCGGAAAACATGAGTAAGTGACATTAAGCCTTTTACATTACAATCTTATATTTTATCCTTTAACATGAAAAGTTGAAGTTTTTTTTGTTTTGCTTAGTTACATATGTAGCCTCTTTAAGAAAATGATAAGAAGTAGGATCTTGAACAACACTAAAAGTGGGTATATTTGCTTGGGTAGATAACTTTTTCCCTCCAAACAGCTCAATAAAGTAAGTTGTCATAGTCATCCATGTCTGGAGTTGGGACGAATTGGTGTCCCACCATCTCGTTGCATGACCGGTAAAATTTTAAACTAAAATTTGCATTCATCTCTATTCACTAATACATTTCGTTACTTGTTCTATGTGATTGACATGGGAGGTTCTTTCTTTAAAATGAATATTTTTACTAGAGTTTTCCGTTAGATTTGTTGGAAGTAAAGATGATGTATCTCAACAATTATTTCTCATATAATTGGTACTGCTTTAATAGAATAACATGGTCGAATCTTTGATGTTGAAATGTCCTGAATTGTCCAACACTCGTTTGCCTTTGATTCGTAGTTTTCAATCTACCATTCGTACAGTTCCATATATGAGTTTTGTCCAATTGATAGAGGCGACCCAATTAGAATTTCACTAGAAGCATTTGGTTCAACATTGCCGCGTTTGTCATGTAAAACTTGGTACAATTTCCTTATTCCAGCTTCTTCATTAGAGGCTTCTACTGATGGTTGACCCTCTTGAGGGTCTAAGGGAATGATAATATTTTTATTGTTATCTTTTTTTTTTGTCTTTATCTAATGATATGGTGGCTTTCATTCTTCATCCCCGGGGTCGACCGACTAATGTTGGGTAAGCATGAATTTTGTTGACAAGGTTGATGGCTTCGTAATTGACTGTTGTCAGAATTCCCATTATAAATGTGTGGACTTGTCGTAATGTGCCAATTAGTTCGATAAATCTTTGGTCAGCCAACTTGAGATAGTTAGATGTTCTGTGCAAGTTTGGTTGTCCCATATTAATCCAAGTTTCCCTGGGAAGAATGTCTACTTGCGATCTGAAATCAACAACAACATGTTTAACCATAAACCCGTGTATTTCTAGCTCCACCTTTGGATCATGATCTTCTATTTGATTCCCTTGTGATAATTGTCTGACATTCTTTCCTCTTTATTTGTTTTCGTTGTAGTTTTTCAACATGTTTAACAAGTCTACCAGACGAGCGACAAAGTATTCTTCTTTTAAAAATTCAAGGAATTATTCTAAGATAATATCTTTAGACAAATGTTGTCCTTCATTTCATTTCTTAAAAAAATCGAAGACTTATTTCATTGAATCATTCTGATCCTACAAATCTAGATATTTCATTGTATTTTTGATTTGACGAATTATTTGATGGTCTTGGTTGTTAGTATTTTTTCTTGTGCCATACCTTGTGACTACACGAATGCTTTTAGTATTTAGAATCTCATGTTTTAGAACAATTTGTAGTAAGTTGACAAACCTTTGTTTAAGACTTTTTCTATGATTTTAGGGTAGTGTTCCAATGAATGGTTGCTTGGACCACACATATTACAAAAGCATAAATCAGTCTTATCTTTTAAGGAGCATTTAGTCGCAATATGTCCCTCTTGCCAACAAGTATAACAATAAAATATTCCTCATGCATGGCCACAACCATGACCTCTACTATTATAACTGCTTCAACGTCCTCCATAACCTCCTCGACCACATTCTCTTTCGTTGAATGGGGAAGGTTCTGGTATTTCATTGGTGGGTTGAGTATGGTAAAAAACATGGTAATTAGGTTTAGTTTTCGCATTCAGTGGACATTCTTGGGTGGAATGAACATTATCTTCACAAATTGCACTCCACTTTGGCTTGGAAATTTGTAAATTATAATGGTAGTCTTTAGTGGAGTGACTAGAAGCAGTTTGACAAATATCACAATATACCTCAATTTGTATTCTTCTAACACCTTGATCAAAATAGTTGAAGAACTTGCAAGTGTCTTTCCTATGGCCTTCCACATGAAAATTTGTACACCATAGATAATTCTTTTGAATTGATGACTTTATCAAAGAATTTTGTAGTTGCTCTAATTTATCTTCAATCTTATTATTGGTTGGTACAATGATCGATTTTCCTTTGTCATCTTGTTCAATTCGCTATGCTAATTTAAGGGCTTCCTCACATCTTTTGAGTTCATGCATTCATAGCAGTCCACATATTTCTGAAGTAAGTCCGCCACATACCATTGTACAAGAAGATTCTCATCGATAGTATAGGGGATCTGACAGAGTAAGTCTTTGAATCGTTTTTCGTACTCTCGCATAGATTCATTTGGCATCTACTTGATTTCCTTTGGCTTGTGTGCTGCCAAATGCTAACATCTTGTGCCTTGAAGAATGCGAGGAAGATAGTCTTGATCTCGTCTTTTGTTTTATTTTGTTTTTCGGTTGGGAATTTACATTAAGAAAAAAGCATTCCTAGTCAGTATGTAGCTGTAACATATGTGTAAAAATTTTGTAGTGAACCTTTTATAAGAGTAGAGAGTGGTATTTGAGCTGATGAAGGACATATCTACTGTTACCAAGAATAGAGTGAGAAAAGCGTGGTTGTCACAGAGGTTCACAGGCTGAGATATGAAGCTGACATTTCCCATGGATTTTTTTTTTAAGAGACCCCATATCTAATCATTGTATTGTAGCTAAGATGCTAAGGGTCACTTCAAGTTTGTATGAAAGTGTTGGGCCGAGTATATCATCCCAATCACCAGTGCATAGAGTTGGAGATATCAAGGCAAAAAGAGGACCAAGTCCTCAGTGACTAGAGTTGATATATTAAGCACTCTTTCTTATGCTGGATGGAGACCACACATTGGGCATAAATCAAGTTCCTATTAAACATAATTAAAATTACAATTGAAAATCTCTATGGTTAGAATTGTGTGTGGATTCAAGGGAATTTTCCTGTTGTTAAGATTCATTATTTAGAACCTGTTTGTAGTTTGCATTACTATTGCTGCAGGAGTTGATACCGGTGAATTTATATTTTTGTCATACATAACCACATGCTCTGTATGGTTATTTATGTATCTTGTATGGCTAAGTGTTGTAGCGAGAGCACTAATTGTATTGCTAGGCCTTGATATTGGAAGTATTAGTGAGGTGTTATAGTTGTCCTTTGAAACTAGATTAGTTGAATGAGTAATGCATATGTATACTTTTTCTATATGTTAATTGGTCGAGCCAAATATTGACGAGCATAATTGTTATTGGATCCATAACTTCCACATATGGCAACAATATTGTATTGACTCCATAGCCTTGTATATGCTACTGAATAATGGAAATTTTAAAATGCCTCATGAACCAACATTGTTACATCCATAGACTGCAACATAGACCACAAAACAAAATTGAACAACAAAATTTTCTCAAGAGGGACCTATGCCATCCTTCAAAAAGAATAGCCAAGGGATCTACAGAAAGAGTCGGAGATTGGATACAAAATCCTTACTCTTGAGACAGACTTGAAACACAAGAGAGTTACGTTAAAATCCATTTCCAAATTAAAAGAACTAGACACACTCCTTTATGAGATAGACCAGTTAGAAGGGAAGAAGTTGATGTGGGCTTTGAAACTCACAATGCTAGCCTTAATACAACCCAAGTTTTTTGGAGTACCCTTATGAAGGGGTCACCCTTCAAGTTGCCTCTTTCCTTAGTAACATCATGATGATGATCGCCCCTATAGCTCCTTACAATGATGATGTTATGAGCAGAGCTTTCAAGATGATGGTAAAAACCTTGCAAGACTTAGATAACTCTGTGGGTCCTACATTTGAGAAGAAGATTCAGGTTCTAGAAATTATGACCATGGCTAGGACTTATGAAATCATGTTTGATCTAGAGTGTGATGACTGGATCTTGCAACTGTTCCAATGTTTTTTCAGCATTAGGAGACATCATCCTAACTCAGTCAAAACACACATGTAGTCCATCTTTTCATCATGTATAGGAGGTTGTGATGCAATTTGTCGAAAATTGCAGTCTCGATTGTTGTCCATTTGGAGGAGAGAATAATTGGTCTCACCCACTGCTTATGAGCTAGTCACAAGGTTGGTTGAGCATAACATAAATATACTCAAGAGATAGCTGATCAACGAGAAGCAGCTGAGAGTTGATGGAACATGCAGTAGGAGTGAGTTAAGGAGAAAGGTTCTTTGCTTCATATGTAAGGGACCTTGGGGACTTAACCACTCATGCATGGGTGGCATTGAGGAGATGACAGGGGAAGATGGGGAGGAGATTCCTTCTGAATTTCAGGCTAAGGATTCTTCTTCTATAGTTGAGTCCATGGACGCCTTTGAGGAGCATGAGCAGTCAGGGGGATTTTTTGACAAAATCTCAGAGATGCAACCATGTTTGGTAGAGGATATTGATGAGAAATAACTTGTTCCCATTCAACATGAGCAACACATAGTGGAGCGTCGTGCACATAATGGGCTATTTTTGGAGAGTCTAATAAGAGATGTTGCGACTACATACCTTTGAATTGTATTAAAATGAGGCTAAATTGAATTTTTATTATTGAAAAACAAGGGAAAACCCTAAACAACCAAAAACCTAACCCAAGGAGATGGAAAACCAAGAGTTTGAGGGCCCCGTTGGGGTTTGTTTGGAAGTCAACTTCCCGACGTTGTAACTTGGTCATATTATCTCTATTTAGAGCGTACAATGCCTCATTGGAAATATCTCTCTGAGTACTACAATATTTAATTGTTACAGACGTAAAAAAAACACTGTTTAGGGGGTCAAAATTGGTTCGAAAAATTAGGACCTGAAACACAACTAAAAATAGTAAATGTTGCTATAAAAAAGGAATCTAATGAAACCGACTGAAGGTCTAGGTGGAATAGGAAGGTGGTCATCAATATCCACCTGGATCAGTCCTCCCTTCTTAGGAATCAATGGTACCCATTGCGTACAGAGCCTCCATGATGTGAGGAAATTTCTGTTGAAACTTGTCCCTAGTGACCCACTTGCCCTGGTGACAGAGTTGGCTCGCTTTGACAACTCAATATAGTTGGATACTCTATTATCAAGTGTTCTTGATCTACGTGTCCATGATATGATCAGTTTTGGCATGTTCCATGTAGTTTGGGTTTAACTCCGTTGGTGTGAGTTGTTGTGCAATGTTAGATGTGTCCAACAATGGTGGAAAGTATGGCTGAATGCAGTCCACATTGAATAGTAGGTGCAAGCCAAGGAACAATGGAATGTTGAGCTTGAAGGCGTTGTCCCCTACAACCTTGGTGATGGTGTATGACCCATATCAAAGCAGGAAAAAATAACAGTGGGGACTAGTGAGGCACTCCTTTTGTAGATGTAGCCAAACTTTGTCACCCACCTGGAACTCGTGTGGCACCTGATGTTGATCACGTTGATGCTTGTACTTAGCATTGACTTTGTCAAATATGTCATGGAACTACTGGAAGATGTGCTGAATGCACTCAATGAAGCTATTATCCCTGTCAACTTTGGACTGGACATGAGCCAAATTTTCCTGAGTAGCTGCAAATGGTATGACCATATCAATGAGACATAGTGGTTGGAATCCCAATCCCACCTAAAAAGCGTTATTGCTAGTTGAGCTATGGAGAGCTCTATCATAATTATGCTCCACATAGGGGAGGATTTCATCCCATGTGTGTGGATGCTTTGAGTTTTACATGCACATAATGTATACAATCATCCTGTTAACGACCTCTATTTGGCCATCAATTTGGGGGTGGAAAGTTGTGGACTTAGTGAGCTTGGTATACAACATTGACCAGAGATTTGAACAAAATGTACTTAGGAACCTGCTATCCTGATCTAAGATAATGGACTATGGGATCCCAAAGTGTACCCACACTCGTTCAAAGAAGAGCTTAGCAGTGGCTTCTGTTGTGATACTCTTCTTGCATGCTGCCTGAATGGTCGTCTTAGAGAATTTGTTGATGACCACGAAAACACAGTCATTGCCATGCTTAGTAGAAGGAAGGCTCGACATGTAATCCATGGAGATGGATTCCCAAGGTCAACTAAGAGTCGATAGAGGAGTATATAGGCGTTTCGTATTTATGGTTGGTTTGGCAATGGCGCAGACAGTGTAGGATTTGATTTACTTCCCAACATCTTATCGAAGTTTCAACCAATACATATACTTCTGCAACATTGCCACTATTTTCTCTACCCTGAAATTTCCATCGACCCAACTTTAGTGCGACTCCAGCCAAATCATCTTGGCACACTCACTTGAAGGAACATAGAGGTGTCCCAAGTGGCATAACAGTGTATCCTGGAGGTGAAAATTTGGAACTTGCTTGCCTTCTAGGAGTGTCTCGTATGTGTTGCCAAATTTTGGATCACTCTTGTAAAGACGAAGCCACCCCACAATATTGTGCCCACAAGTGTCAAGCACAATGGTCAGTGCCATGAGCGGCGCTTAGTTGAGGCAGTCTGCAACATTGTTAGTGCTGCCCTTTTTGTAATTAATGTTTAAATGAAACTTTTGCATGTATGTGGACCATTTTTGATGGTGATCATTCTGCAACTTCCCTTGTGTTTGTATGAACTATAGGGATCAGTGGTCTGTGTGGATGACCGTTTCCTTCCCCAAAATGTAGTTCTTCGATTATTTTGCATGCCTGCATAATGGAATACATCTCTTTATCATAGGTGGGATACTTTCAGACTGTTTATGAAAGTGTATCAGTGTGAAATGCAACTGGATTCCACTATTGAGTAAGAACTGCACCAATAACATAGTTCGAGGCTTCTATCTCGATCTCAAATAGTTGTTGTAGGTATGGTAATGTGAACACTGGTGCAAAGCAGAGGCAATTCTTCAACTCGACAAACAGTTTTTATTGGGATTCAAACCAAAAGAGATTTTCTTTCGCTCCTCCCTTGATGATTTGACTCAAAGGCCAAGTGATATGAGCTAACCCCAACACAAACCTATGGTAGAAGTTGGAAACATCCAGAAAGATTTGAGCTCTGTTAGAGTTGTTGGGGCTGGTCAATCTTGAATGAATTGTATCTTGGTTGGGTCCACATGCACACCTCACTCATCGATGATGTGCCCCAGATATTAACCCTGGGTCATACCAAAATTTCATTTCTTCAAATTGGCACACAACTTGTGTTACCGCGGGGTTTGGAGCAACTGTTGAATATGGTGGAGGTGCTCTTCCCAATTCTGGTTGAAGATAAAAATGTCATCCAAATACACCACCACAAATGAGTCAATGAAGGGTGACAAGATGTGTTCCATCAACCTCATGAAGGTTGCAAGGGAATTTGTTAGCTTGAAAGGCATGACTAACCATTCGAAAAGGCCCTCCTTGGATTTGAAGGCAATCTTCAACAAATCGAAGGGTTAGTCATAACTAGAATTCAAGTCAATATTGTTGAAATATTTGGCCCCCATGAGCTGTTCCAGAAGGTCATCAATCCACGACATTGGATATCTATTCTAGATAATGATCTTGTTCAATGCCTCATAATTAATACAGAGTCTCTAGGTCCTATCCTTCTTCTGTACCAACATGATCGAGCTCCCAGAAGGTGATGAACTTGACCGGATGTGCCCTTTCTGCAGCAACTCCTCAATCTACCTCTTGATTTCATCGTTCTCCAAAACAGAGCGTCGATAGATTGGTCGATTAGGTAGCGACAACCTAGTGTCAGATCGATGGAGTACTTGACCTGACACTATAGAGGTACCCCTGTGGCTGAGGTGAAGATGTCCCTGTACTCCTCCACAACCTTGTCCATCTGTTGCTACTGTGCGGAGGAGCCCTTTCTAGAGGCTGTGGTCACCATATTCTTCTTTCCGTAAGGGTGAATCATAAGAAAACAAATTTATCGGCCTGGGAAATGACCTTACTACATTGTTTTGTAGTGATCAAATATATGGCAGTAGGGGGTGCTATCTCTGGTATCCTGTACAAATTATTTCCCCAAGTAATAATCATAGTGGAAGGCTTAAACTCATCACAATATGTTACTTCCACAATTATGGTTGGCCTAATAATAAATCACAAATTTCAAGAGGATCGAAATCACATAGTACCTCATTTATGAAGGGATTGATGTTGTAGCAAAGGCGACACTATTGGTTGACACAAATATCTCGCCCTCGGTGAAGCCACTTGATGGTGTGCAACTACAGGCGTGGTGTGGTCGGTAGGCCCAACCTCTTCACGAAATTTACTGAAATGAGGTTCTTTGGCTCCCGATGTCAACAATGAACTGCAGTGGAGAATCCTTCACCCACATCTGTGAGTGGAAGAGTCGCTCCTCCTCCTCCTCTGGATCTTCGGGCTCATCCTCCTAGATCTTGGTGGTGGGAACAATGGCACTATGCTCCGCATCGATAATCTACTTCCATTTGTCATTCCCTTTGTCTGTTTTTTACTCAAAGTTGGAACATGCATCTGATTCGAAAGCCTTCAACTTGGCCATTCGTGATTGCTTGGCTTGATGCTTGTGTTGTGAGTGGGGCTCTTATGGAACTCACACCATTTCCCTATGTCCTTATTTGTCTTCATGGTGTTGTTCTTTGCTTGTGGTTTTAGCGGGTTGTCCTGGGTTCCCTTGCCTTGGATTAGTCCTTTGTTCTGCGGTTTGGGGGCACCTTTCTCTTTCTTTAGATTTGCAGATCTAAAGTCTCGCTTCTTCTATTTAAATTTCTACTTGATGTTGACAACATATCGACATGTGACACCAAGTGAGGAGATGTCCACAAACTCTCCATCTCATCTTGGATGTATTTGTGTAGATAGTCATGGTACTAGAGTACCAAATCCTGCTTAACATCCTTGATGCCTAGCTTCGTGCGAATTGTATGGAAACCATTTGTGAACTACGGCACAGCTCGGTCCCTTCCCTGCCGTAGTGTGGTCCACTTTATGTACTTATATTCATAGCTCTCCAGAGGGAAATATTGTTCCTTGATGGTGTCTCAGAAAGAATTCCAAGTGGGTGCAGCTGAAAAAAGTGAGGATTCCCTCTCGTCTTTTTGTTCAGAGTAGGTTTCCCACCAATCCTTGATGTGTGGGGCAACTTTGAGGAGTGAAAAAGTAGTCTTTTCATGATTGTAAAGTCATGAAATGAAAAATATCTTTCCAACATATTTACCCATATATCTACGACATCGACATCTATATACCCTTCAAATATGAGAATGTCAAAGTTAACTTGTACCTTAAGATGAGTGGCACCTCCAAAGTGGCTATTGGATGAAGATGCATCGTTTGTGGATAGCTGCCGAAGGATCTGGGCAAAGGTATCGATCATCGTGTTCCTCTGTTGCTTGAGGGATTCCTCGAGAAATATTTTAAAAGGATCTTCTTCCCCCTCATATTTATTTTCTTCCACCATGGGAGGCTGTCGGGGTTTGTGAGGCTGGTCTTGCAAATGTTCAACCAATTCAAGCCCTAACTCCTTATACCTTGACCTCATTGGGTACATGCAAAGGAAAACAAAGAAAGAGAAGACTGCTATGATAGCATTGATCCAAACTTATGTAGGAACGCAACAAAATACATATATACAAATAAACACAGAGATGCAACATAAATAAAAATTCATTTCATTAATATCAAAGCATTGAAATATGCTTACATACATAAATGGAAATAAAGTAGCTTGGGTGATGGTAACTTATCTCTGAGAAGAGATGTGGCGACTACATGCCTTTGAAATGTGTTACAATGAGGTTGAAGGGAAATTTTATTATTGAACAACAATGAAAAACCCTAAATAACCAAAACCCCAACCCGAGGAGATGGAACGCCAAGAGTTTGTGGGTCCTAATGGGGTTATTTGGGTAGCCAACTTCCCAAGGTCATAACTTGGTTATATTATCTTCGTTTGGCACGTACGATACCTCGTTGGAAAGATCTATCTAACTACTGCAAGATTTGCTATAGGCACATGCCTATTGTAGACCTCAAAAAATGTCATTTAGGGGGTCAAAACTTCTTTGGAAGTTTGGGACCCAAAAAACTGCTAAAAATAGTAAATGTCGCTATACACAAGGAAAGTGATGAAACCGATTGGAGGTCTAGGTGGAATAGGTAGGTGGCCACCAATATCCACCTGGATTAGTACCAATACTACTGCAGTAGAGAAAGAGCTTTGGCTAAGTTGAATTATATATGCTTCTAACATTTCTGTAACCATATGTTCAATTTCACTCTTTTGGGAATAGGGATATCTATAAGGTTTAATGTTTGGAGGAACACTCTTTGGAATCAAGTGAATATCATGATCATGATCACGAATAGGTGGGAGGTCTTTGGGAGTCTCTAATACCTTGGAATGATTGTCCAATATCCTTTGGATATCTGGAGAAAGAAATGATTTCAATGTTTAAACATCTAGTGAGCATAATTGTGCAATTATGCCTTATTGTTCTTTATTCAAAATCTTTGTCATGCCATTCGAGTTGATTATCTTCCTTGGTTTCCCTGCAATGCCCCTTAATTCAATTTCCTTTTCTTCCCATGAAAATTTTAAGAAAAGTTTATGAAAATTTAAAGCTATCGTCCCCAAAGATTGTAACCATTGGAATCTTAATACAAAATCAACACCACCCATTGGAATGGAAAACATTGGAATATTCAACACATATTCCCCCATGGTTATATTGATATTATGGCACTTCCCTGAGCAATTTATGGTTCCTCCATTTGCAACCATCACTTGACACTCTAGTGCTAGATATAGAAAGAAACTCAAATCCTTTGCGATCTTACAATGAATAAAATTATGGGTACTACCAGAATCGATTAACACTATCACTTTTTTTTTTTCTTGATATATCTTTCTATCTTGAGATTTTGAGTGGTAATTCCTACCAATACATTACAAGATATGGTCAGATTCATTTCGTCTTTCTCTGGGGTTGGTTATTTGTGTATATCCTCTTATTTTGATATTTCTTGTTCCATTTCTTCCTCCTCTTCACAATCTATGTAAAACAATTTCTTCTTGACACACGTATGACCCTTAGTGTATTTTCTATCACAATTGTAACAAATCACTTTTGTTATTTTTTCCTCCAGTTTTTGTGCTGTCAACCTTGTAGGTTGTGGGAGGCTAGGAGCAATGACACTTCCATCTTTATCGTTATGATTGGTAGACTTCCTTGTTGCCATAATTTTTCTTTCAACTTTTATTGACACCTTGAATGCTTTCTCCAATGAATTAGGTTCCCAAAGGAAAACCTCATGTTGGATGTTATCATTTAATGTTCCTATGAAAAAATCAATCCTATGCTCCTCTGGAATATCAATTACTTTGATATTCAATCTTTGGAAGTCCTCAACGTGCTCCACCATTGTACCCTTTTGTTTGAGATTTATCAAATTGGGTAAATAAAGTATTTCTCTTAATATCCTCATAATGTGCTACCAAGTCTTCTGTAAAAATTGTCAAAGTGACAATTGATTTATGAGAAAAAACTATCAATACCACACAAAGTGATTTTGTTCGAAATATAAAAATGTAATGTGAACCTATTGTGTGTGAGACACATCATGTAGATCAAATAATTGCTCCATCTGTAGTACCCATGTTACCGAATCCATGCCATCAAAATTCCTCATATCGATATTTGGAATATGGTTGGTCTTCAACCCATTATTGGAGTCTCTAAAATCATAATTCATATTCCTTTTGTCCTCATCATGATATTCCTGGAGTACCTTGTTGCCACTAAGAAGCCTGTGTTGCAACAACTTTGTCAAGCTTTCCTTCAAACCTTCCATGTCCCCTTTTATTTTCTTTTCTAAAACATCCATCTTAGCATTCAAATCATTTTTGGTTGCTCTTTGTGAAAGTGAAACTTGTTGTACTTGGTCCTCCAACTCTGATATATCATGTTGCATTTATTCTTCTTCTTCATGCGTCAGAGTACAACTTTTTGGTTGCTTACTAGGTGTATTCATTTTTTTGCTAGGCATGTTGAAACTAAATAATGATATCTATGCTTCACTATGCCCTTTGAATCACTTCAAACTATTTTTTCAAACAATAGTTATGAAAATTTAAAATATACACACTTTTTTTCTTGTTTTTTGGAGCTTGATCTCGATTTTTTTTTTTTTTATCTTTGTAATTTCACCTCTCTAAGGTCTGAAATTTCGTCATGTGATCTTCCTCTAAGTCTTCTTTCCAACTCCACAAGTCAAATGAAGATTGGATTCTTCAAGATAAATTTACTCCCATTCTTCCACGATGACCTGATTATGGACTGGTTCAACAGAAAAAACTTGTATGTAATGCCACATGTCACTCTTTCAACATTTGACCCTAAAATTAATGCACAACAAACTAATGTCAGTGCAATTTCAGTTGATTTTACGAAATTCAAATCCAATTATCCTAGAAAAAGTTATGACAATTTCCCATAGGTCACTTATTTGAGACAAAATTTTAGACCATGCAAAAACCCTAACTTGTTCAAACCATATCTTAAAAAATTTAGCGAACCAAGATATGAAAGTTTTACACAAAGTTCACCAAGACTTTAGCTCAACATGGTCGAAACTTCAACTTCTGAAGCCTTGTGGCAAAAAGTTTATAGCGAAAATTCCAAGATGACCTGTCTGAAGCAGCGAAACCCCATAATCTAAAGTTATGATACCAAATGTTATGTAACTAAATCACAAAACAGAAAATAAGATATATCGATGACTTGAAAATAAACCTTTTCGAGGGGGCAACCTCCTTTACATCCCATAAATGAACAATTCTTGGGTGATTAAAATGACAAGATCCCTTTGGTATATATAGGAGTTTAATAGAACAATAATAACAATAGTGGAATTCTGTGGGGTACAACAATAACAATATGTGGTCTATATAGACATAATAATAACAATAAAGAGGATTCACTACTATTACAGGACCTCAAATTGAAATAAGTTTTTTTCTCAATTTGTTTTTTTTTTAATAATTTTATTTTAAATTGAAATAATTTTTTTCTAATTTGTATTTTTTAATAATTTTATTATATAATAATAATTTTGACATTATATTAAATGTTTTATGATATTAATACTTTATTGGAAAAAGCCTCACTCTATTGAAAAATTATTAATATAATTATTAATAATATTTTCCATTTAAAAATTATTTTTTTTAATTTTAATTCTAACGTTAAAAGATATTTTAAGTTAATATCTCATATGGCCTATTTTCCATTAATAAAACTACTAAAAAAACCTTCGACTATAATTAATAACAATGACATATCAATGAAATACAGATGATTATATCAATATAGAGATACCTATGTCAGGACACAACTAAATTTCACTGAACAGTCAAAAAATACATATGGAATAATGTGCAGATGCTTTATCTCTAATATTTTCCATTATGTATTGAGAGTTTTGTATGAATAACCTTTGAAGGAGGCCAAAAATCCAAAGGCAGTTCCAATTCACTCTTTTCTGCGTGATCTGGTCAGTTTTTTCCTTTCAAAGTCTCGTTTAGTGTGTTGAAATTATTGTGGCACTTCGCGTTGCCATAGAAGCCAGAGCTTTGAAGAGACTTCACTGTGTTGATGGCACTTCCTCAGCTAGCTGCTGACAGTATGTCACACAGATCTAACGAAGACGAGGAAGGAAATGCGTTCACTAAATCTGGAAACTTGAGGAAGGCATTGAAGCAGATACGTCGTGGGCTAGAGTTGCCATCCATGCAATATCATGGAAGCCCAACCAAATCCTATTTCTCTTTCTGGGTTGGCCAATGTCACACACCAATGAACACCAATGAACCCATGTCGTCTGTTTCAATAAAATGGTTAGAATCTTTTCTATTTCTTCCATTTGTAAGAGAAACCGATTCTGACAGCATCTCCATATTACGTAATGCGTACCACGATGGATCATGGAGCAACGATGTCAAATGTCACAGCTGCAGTAATGTACTGGTTGAGCGATTTTGCTTATATTAGTTCGTGACATTGTATAGTTATTTTTATATCTTTCTTAATGTGGAAAAGTAATATATTAGATGCAATATATATTCGTATTCCTGACTCATTCACTTTCTATGACGTTCGGTAAACATTGCTGTAACGTGCCATGGTCATTAACATATTAATGTAAACGACCCCATTCTTAAATTCTATGGACACATCTAAGATCCGCTTCAAGCTTGAATTGAAAGATCTTGATATCAAGAAACAAACGAGTACGATTCATTTTCATTCTAATGGAAAGATCTTCATATCAAGAAACAAACGAGTATGATTCATTTTCAATCTAAGCCTTTGTATGACTGAAATCGCTGGGTACAACGAATGGCCGATAATAAATGTAGAGGGATAAAAGCTTTTGTAAAGATTACAGGTGATGGAATGCATATAAGATGATAGTTTATGTTGATTTGTGTTTACTGGAGTAGAATAAGAAATATATATTTCCCTTAAATTTGGTTCTCAAACTAGGTTTATTTTAATGAAAAACCTTAAAACCAGTGTTATCGGAAATCTAGTGTCTATGCATGCTAGTCTCAGACGGGTAGCTATTTTAGAAACAGACAGATTAAAGTTACTTTTGTTTTCTTTTACGAGAAGCAGATAGGAGAAGCGCAAAAAATACCAACCTCGATCCTTCGCTTGGTTCTTTACTTGTTCCTTCTCCCCTTTGACAGATCTTTGCCACTCCTCCCTTGACCACTCCGCTTCAAAGAGTACTTGTAAAGTCAAAGCAGCATAATACCTTCAAAGTGTAGAGATCTACAGTCATAAACAATATAGGACCAGATATCTATTGACCACATACATGCATATATTAGCAAACATACAAGAGTGGAGGAGAACTTGAATAGCTTTATTGATATAGAGATTAGAAGAGAAGATTACAACCCATTGATCTGACCCAGCGTCATCCTCCTAGCATAAAAGCCCTTCTTCACCCCATGAAAATCTTAGATCACCCAACACTATGATATTCCACCACGAAACTAACAACACTTCCTTACAAGATACAATATTCCAGCTTCTGGATCTCTGGGATGAGGGATCCATATATAGATGATTGCAAGGGGGTGAGTTAGCTTGATTTTGATTAGTGTTTTCTCTCTGATAGTCCTTGATTCCACTTGGAGATTGATGATCTCTTACTCATCCCTAGGCGAATTCAGAGAGGCAAGTGTCACAGGAGAAGTTTCTGGAAGATTCCATGATCATCCACCTTGCAAACTGTCTCTGCCATTTGTTTACTCTCACCCATCGCACCCTATAGAAGGGCTTTCCAGTATGCATCGCACTTTTTACACTGAGTAGGTGAGATGCATCGCACCCTCTGCACTGAGCAATCTGTATGGTCCAGTTTTGACCAGTTCTGAACAGTTTTCTGTGGATAACTTTTGGGAGATGATGTAATCAGTTGACCTTGTTCCTTTAGGGTATGAAACAACACTTTTAGGGACTCATAAGCCCTTGGTTTATGGACATATGTGATTGGGTTTGTAGTGCCCAAATATGTCTATAACAACCAGGATAACACAAATTATTTTCTTGCTGATTTCCTGGTTGTTTTCCTTATATTACTAGCCCTCTTGGTCCGTCTCCTGAGTATTTTGTCTTGGTCGTTGGTTTTGGATTTAATGGGAATTCCCAAAAGAGGTGTCCATATTTGTGACACTTTGAAAAGGAATATGCTCCTCTGTTTTTTCCCCATATATTATAGGGTAGTTCACGATAGCTAATATATATATTTTTGTCCATATATTATAGGGTAGCTGAGGGTAGCTAATATGTATATTTTTGTCCATATATTATAGGGTAGCTAATTTGAATATTTGGGGATGTGGTTTTGATTGGTCTTTGAAAGCACATATATGAGGTATACTGATTTTGCGTTCTGGTTTATGTGAGAATTAAAAAGGATCATATTGCATTTCCTATGCCTTTTAGAACAACTCGTTCCAAAAATTTCTAGGGAAAATACTATAGTCTTATCCATGTAGGGGCTGAGTTGAAATCCCCTTAATTAGGGTTGAATCTCTCTACGTGAGGCGTCATGTATAACTTTGCTGAATTAATGAAGTAGGGGCTTTCTTGAAATATTTCCTCTCTTTCCTCCACATTATTGAAACCGGATTGAAGAATCCTTTAGACCCTAGTTTGTTTTCCATGTCTCCTTTTATTGGCTAGTTTTTCTGGATCCACCGCGCGACGGTTCTTTCCACTGGCCATGTTTCAAAAAATTTATATATTTATGATATTTCATGAATTGTATTTTTTCACCAATATTGTTGGAGATGATTTCATATAGTGTGGCTTTTGTTGTTTATGGTAGACACAATCTGAAGTTATTTCATTTGGCGATGCATTTTTTCTATGCCATAGAGTGCCCTGCATCTCCAACTGAGGCAATGCTTGAGGAAGCTTTCGATTCAGATGTGGGGTTAATGGATCTATGTGTGGTTTGAGGATTGTGTCTTCCATCGACCAGATTGTTGAAGGAGGGCTCTCTATATTTCACCGTGTTGTTGAAGGAATTGGAATTAAGCTTGGAATTGGAATTGGAATTGTGCTACTTTATATTGTACCCTATTGCTCTGAGGTCTATCACATGTGAATGGGGTTCGCTAATTCCAAAGGGTGATCAATTAGAACCTATATCAAGCCAACATCTTTGAATGTAACCCTCGATTCATGTTGGAAGGGCTATCTGTTTCATTGTAATTCAAGGTAATTAAGGTATTTTTAGAATATGTCAATCTTAGTTTGTTGTTTGTTGTTATTTTTTAAAGTTAAAAATTAGTGAAATTAAGATAAATTTATAAATAAAATAAACTAGATAATTTCAAATATAATATATTTATATTAAATATATATCATCTATTAACAAGATATACAAATTAAAAATCTTTTTGTTACAATTTCAATTTTTATTATCAATTTTAAATTATTTTAATAGAGTTTATTGTTTTGTGTTTTAGCTTTTCAAGGTACATTTTTCATCATTTTTGTATAAAATCTACAATAAGTTTGTTGGAATTATAAGTTTGAGTTGTGTAGTTTGCACAATCTCATTGTTTTAGGAGTTTTTTAGACACATAAAAAACACAATTTAAACAATAAAAAACTACATTCTCACCACGAATTGTATTGTTTAATTTCAAACTTATTGTTGGAATTATAAGTTTGAGTTGTGTAGTTTGCACAATCTCATTGTTTTAGGAGTTTTTTAGACACATAAAAAACACAATTTAAACAATAAAAAACTACATTCTCACCACGAATTGTATTGTTTAATTTCAATTAAAAAAACCATAGAACAAATAGAATGTGTCATATTTTAATTGTAAAAATAATTATATTATAATTGACAATTAACTATAATACATCAAATCTATGCTTTATTTTTAAAATGTTTAGTAAAATCAATATTTTAAACAAACTAATAAAATACTGAGTAAATATTATAATTTTATTAAAATTAATAATAAGCAATTTTTATTTTTATTTTTAAATGACTTTTTGAGAATTTAGAAGTGGTGATCACTTTTGGATATTGCTATAAGAAATGATTATTTCTATGTGCCCATGCCGAACTATAACTTGGATTTGAATGTCAAACATATCATAAAGCATGCTCACTCATGGAAGTTAGTATCCTTATAACTCCTAATTACTATATTATGTTAGTTTTCGTATAACATATGATTTGTTCTATGTATCTTTTTAATCACCAAGAACTATATCTTAAATTTGCGTGTCAAGTATATCACAAACCATGCTCAACCACAATCGTTAGTGTCATTTAAAAATCCCAATTAGTACCTTATGTTAGATGTAAAAGGCGTAGTAATTTACTTTAAAAATTGCTATAAATATAAACAATTTTTTACATAGTACTAGTATTATTTTTTCCTGGATACAACAAGTTTTGCTATCAATTAATTTTTGCATAAGATGCAGGTAAACGCTGCATATTACACTTGGTTTTTAAGCGTTTTCAAAGTGTATAGTTTTTTTTTTTTTTTTTCTTGAAATGGTTTTTTTATAGCCTTTTTCAAGTTTGTGTATTTTTTTTTAATGTAAATCGAGGTTCTATTCATTCATCAAAAGAAATGTACATAGATATAAAAATGCAAGTAGTCACACCTCGACCGGGTTTGTTGACTAATGCTATCACCATATGACAAAGGAATAGTAGAAAAACTAAAGGAATAATCCAAAGATTGACAGACCAAAAGCATTAAAAGGCAAACAAAACCAGTAGAACACCTGTAACCATGCTCAATCATCAAAATTAATTGATGTTGGGTTGTATGGCCTAGTCTCTAGACGGGGAACGAGAGGATATGTACATTGAACATGTTTCTCGCAGTGATCCATCCAAATTTCTAGCTTCTCAACCTTTTCAGCTAGTAGATTTTGTTTGCGCCAAACCACCACAAATCTTTCTCTGGCATGGCATTGAAAGTAATGTAGTTGATTTAGCGTGGTCATGAAAACCTCGTGTTTTTCCTTTCTAGACCTATCATGAACTTCTAGGTGATCCAGAATAGTCTGGAGCAGTCACAATAAGCATTAGAATGAACTTTTCGGCCAACAACTCTTGCACACCCCTGGCAATGATTCTGACCCCACACACTTGCTCCACCCCCACACGCTGCGCTACCTTTTTTACCATCACTGACTACATATCCACCTTGCACTTCAATCACACTACCTATGCCACCACATGATCCCGACACTACTCTGGTCACACCTCTAGCAGTATGACCACCCCGCTTTGGACACTCTACAACCTGACCCTCCATCACCACCTTTGACTCATTACTTCATCTTCCTTGTCTGGTCACAACTCCCCTCCACTTAGGCTGGGAGTGAGAATTACACAACACAGGTTGCATGGTGAGTGCTTATGGAGACACCTCCAAGACAGGACTAACAACGATCTGCTGCACCTCCCAAAAAACCTTGAACCACAACGGGCCAAAAGCTAGCCCCAAATTATCCAACAAAATCCTATACCACAGAGCTAACAACCACTAGACCCTAACTAGGAGGGTTGCAAGCAAACACACAAATAAGAAACGTGCTAGCGAGACTGATACCTTTTCTTCTCCTCTACCAGGTGGAGCACCTGGGAACATAGACGCAAACATAAGGACTTGACACCAAAGCATAGACATGTGAGAAATGAACCCAAGCCAATTACTAGTCACAACAATCGCCTCCAGGATGGCCTTTCATCGCTGAGCCCAATTGCTGCTCACCCAGTGGTGGGTCTCAAGATTCCAGGGTAAGACTACATAAAGAGGAAGATCCAAACAATATTCGACAGAAAAGAGACTCAGACACCCTCGAAAACATGGGGAGCACTCAGGGATAAAGCTATCATGCAACGCAAAAATGGACACTATGGTTGACCAAATTACCATGCAGAATTCCCTTAAACCACTGACAGAAGTGAGGAACCGGGAAATGAGAGAATAACTTAACGCTTTTGCTGACTGTTGAGGGTGGAGGAGGTGACAATGACATTTTATCCACCATTCCCAAACTACTCGAGGGCCAAATAAACTAGACAAACTAATATTGCTCAGACCACAAGCTCCCAGACACCATACTACCAAAGCAATATAGAATTCCCGAGCCTCGACGATCACCATAAACCCGCTTACCTTAACAACACACATTCTAGAGGAGAATGAATGAGTCTTCGCACATAACACCTTTAAAATCACCTTACACCATACATATGTAATCATTCATTACACACACGTCTAGTGGGTCTCGATGTTAGTCACCCCCATCGAGGGGCCCTCTTCAAAAGCCACTATCTGGTAGAACTTGTCAATATAGGTATTTTGAGAACTAAAAGGTCAATCTTGAAAAAGTTCCTAGCTTTGGTTATCACTTCCCTAGTTGGCTAGCTTATCTGCTACCTGATTCCCCTGTCTCCTCACGTGTTCATTGACTACATAATTAAATGAAAATAGATGGGAGTGGATTCTCTCACCAATAAGCTCCAACCTCCAACTTTTGATCACCTTATCTCAAGGGGACACATTAATAATTTTATGCAGTATAGAGACTCCGATTTAGGAGTCCTTGGAGACTTGCAGATTAGCTGGGCCCATCTCAGTAGCAACTTGAAGCCCTTTCTCGAGTGCTAGAAATTCAACAAAATTATTGGTAATGCTATTGCATGAAGCTGCGAAATTTTTTACGACCTTCCCCTTATCATTTTGAATCAAGCCCCCAAAGTTGGTCAGGCCAGTGTTTCCTTTGGATGCTCCGTCAAAGTTTAAATTAACGAAACTAGGCAGAGGTCACTGAAAGGAATCGTTCGAGCTCCCCCTCTTGGAGATTGGGAGAGCAGACCCTGGGACAATTGAATCTAGACTAAGAGCCAAGTCCATAAGGATGACACCCTCCTAACCATCAACTTTTTAGTCCTCCCCTGACCAGTGAGAGATAGAGATGGATTATTTGATATTGCACTTTGTTACTTCCCAAACCTGACCTGTCCTGATGATCTCTGAGTGAAACACTACTCTGTTTCTGTCCTTCCATATATTCCAAAGGATGAAACCCCAAGAGAGACACCATGCTCTCTTCACTATGGGATTCATGAAGAGATTCCAATGCCATAATTTCAATTATTCTCTCAGGATATTCTCAGACTGATCTACTACAAATAATGTCGCAATTCAACTCTAAAGATTCACTACCATAGGACAAAAATTAAGAATATGGTCCATTGTTTCCTCTGTGTTGGAGCATAAAGGGAAATGGGAGGGACTACATAACTCTTTTTTCTAAGATTGTCCCAAGTAAGAATTTTTCCATGCCCAATTAGCTAGAGGAAGAATGAAACTTTTCGCCAGATCCTAGAGTACCAAATCCTTTTCCATAGAGGATTTGGGACCAGATCCGCTGAGGTGGAAAGAAAGAATACACTTCCTTAAGAGAGAACGTACCTTGAGGGAGATGACCTCATATGAGTTTTTCTGGCTCCCCATTGTTTAATATAGAGAATTATTGGAGGATCAACATCAAGGTCTCTCAAGCCAAGGGGGGATCGTGATCTAACCAATGCACTGGAGACTTCCACACTCTCTAGTTTGATAACCTATTATTATCCTACCAGAAGTATTTAACTCTCACTACTCCTAGTTAAGAAGTAAATATATGGATATCCTTGAGGTGCTCTTCTTGACTAAGATTGGGGTGTTGCATCAAAGTCTCCTCCCAAAATTTGGCTTGACATCCATTCCTAACTTCCCAGAAACCATGATCCTAAATTATGCCCCAATTCAATTTGGCCATGATCCATATATAAGAACCACCCGACAGGTGATGATTATTAGACAAAGGTTCAAGGATTTCAAACGAGCCATATTTCAAACCATGTCCTTCTTCTTACCTCCATGATAAGAATCTGATTTGGAATGGGAAAGTTTACCTTTCCCCTTCCTCGCCTTAATCACTAAGGCACAGTTCTCTTCATCATCAGTCTTTGATGAAGAGTCATCCTTGGTGTTCCTCCTAATCTCATCCTGCATCAAATCTGACCATAGTCGTTCCCAATCTAGCAGCTTCTCCCGAACATTGCCAAAGTCTTGATAAATATGCCAACTCTTTGGGAGTCCAAAAAGAGCAAGGCACACCATATCCTCCTCAGAAACCGTGATTCCAACACTTCCAAGTTCATCCCGACACTGAGTAAACTTCTCCAAGTACTTTGGAATTGTCTTGCATTTCTCCATCTTGATTTTACGTAGTTTATCCTTCAATGCCAACTTCCTTTGATCAATGCTATTCAGATACAAGTCCATCAATGTTTTCCACATAGCATGCATGGTTTCCTTTCTGTGGGGACTCGAGACAATATGATTTCGAACTCCCTCAAGGATTATCCACCTTGCCTTTGCCACACACTTCTTCCACTCAGCCAAGTTTTGCGCATCAGTGACTGCTAGCTTAGGAATTGCTTGTTCAACAAATTACTTCAAGCCATTGTCTTCTAGCACAACCTCCATCCTATCCCTCTAGGCTATGAAATTCAATCTGCCTTCCAAGGAATACTCAAGCCTCAACCCATGGAACACCATCCGTCGATCTGAAGTATGTATTGCAAATTTGAATTTCACTTGTAACCCAAAGACTCAAAACTTCGAAATGTCCTCTAGAGACTTGATTATAAATCAATGATATATCCTTCATCTGAACTCAAATTCAATCGATTTTATTATTATTATTTAATTTGAGTATCTTTTCCAAGGAATCCAGATTTACAATTTGTTTCTAAAAATTTTGCACAGAAATTCTTAGATCTGCTCTACAAACTCTTAGCCAAAAAAACAATCTTGCTTCGATACCATGTAGAAAATCCCGTAGATTCACAAGCTAATGAAATTTGCTAAAGCAAGGGACAATAATCTACTTCTACTCTTTACAGCAGAAGCCCATAAACATCGAGCAAAAAATAATCAATAGAGGAAGATAACCAAAGGTGCATAACACAATAAATAGTTGGGGAATGCCACAACTCAAAACCCCACTATCTGTTTTGTATTAATCCGGAAAATCAAGATGAAATTATAATTCTTGTTCTCTCTAGAACAATCCCAACACTCAAAAAATTCAATCTCCAACTCATAAGAAATCTCAAGGCCAAAGCTTAGCCTCTTCACAAGATCTCAAAGTCTTTATTCTAATGTGTAATTCCTATGAAGGATAGCTTGTATTTAAAGGGAAATAAAGCCTCTCAAAATAACACAATCCCTCAAGGATCAATTCTTGATTACATGCACTATCAATGCAACTGGGAAAAATCTAAAATAAATAGTACATTGTCCCTATACTCTAGTGTCAACTAGGTCTTTCTCAGAATCGACATGCATGAGTTTTTGATGAGTAAATATTCAGTTAAATAGAGTTTCACTGGTGGAGTTCATTAGTGTCACCACTGACTGTTAACTCACTATTAGTTCTCTCAATCAGTTTGAGAACTAGTTTAACTGATCTGACTCATGAAACCGAGTCTCCTATTTTACCACCCACAATTAACTCACACTGGAATCCTAGGGGTGTGCAAGGGTTGTCGGCTGAAAATTTTATTCTGATGCCCATGATACATCTTTTATGTTTGAAGTATGCATTTAAACTAGAGTGCAGACATTTCCTTAACATATCGCTTTAAATGGTTGTTCAGATCCACATGATACAAGCCAAAGCGATATGTAAATCCAAATGACCATTTAAAAATATCCATAAACAACCAAACCAGATAACTTCGAACATCTGATCTAGCTCTGGCAGATATTCCATAATATTGTGAAGCTAGTCTGCACTAGTCCGCGACGCTCCAACAAAATTTGAAGAAAAAATGAACAACATGCCAATGTAACTGAGATGTGAGAAATGTCCTGTCATGATGATCTGGTACAAATAAATTGAAAACAAATGAATGTCCATGGGGACATGTACAAGCATGAAATTCAATCCGTCCAGACACCATGCTTTGATCTCGGCTCAGGTCTAATTTCGATCACAATGTCCTTGACATATGAAATTGAGTACACTAGATGTAGCCTATTAGTTGTTCCACATCACAAACTCAGAGGGTTAGCACATCGGGGTTCCTCTAAGAAAGCATCACTGCCACGCAGTTCTGGAAGTCGAAAGAAGAGAACGCATCTTGGGCTTCACACACAGATGGGTCCTTCAAAAACACAGAGAGGAATTGCATAATTGCTCTGGTCACTCCTTCTAATCATGCCAAAGGTAGCAATATTAAATTCAACACTATTTAATAGAAAAACAAACACTCAAGCTAACAAGCTAACTATGTACAGAGCATGAATTTAATCCTCAAAATTTTCCATCTCTTTGGGCCCTCCCTTGTGGGAGTGAAGCCCATATAGGTTCCCATACCATGCTAAAAACCTAGGTACACACGAAGAAAAACAATTTTTATTATATTTCATAAATCAAACGAATACAACACATATTTATGGTTCTTGTGAGATCCTATTAGCACTCCAGGAAACTCTCATAAGTTGTAGCTTGGAGATCCATGGTAACATATACATCTTCAATATCGTTCTATGAACTATTGGAATGGATTGGGGTTTGGATCAAGTCAGATGACTGTTCAACTCTGTTTTCACTCAAGACATGCATGAACACCCTCAACTTTACAAGGCTTTAGACTATTCTCAATAGTTTATAGATTCAATGAATAGATGGAGAATCCTGATTGTACCAATAGATACATACATAAACACATATGAATGGCTAGCTACAGAAAGTAAATGAAGCTTGCAAATCTAATTTATCAACGTAGAGATAAGATGACAGTTATCTGGCATTAGACATAGAAGAAAACATGAATAACCTATTCAAGTGCAAGCTTAGAATAGAGGAGAAGATGGAAATTGAACATGTAACAACAAAAGAAGCTGGTATTACTGGAATGAAGATGAGACACTGGGAGGAATAGAGTATCCACAGTCTCCAAAAGTTGAACCCTTAATAGTTGGAACTTTCATCCATTTATAGGCTTTTACAATGCCCTCGAACCCTTTGAGGCTCGAGATGTCTTAATCTATCCTCTCTGTCTTCTAACTACCTGATGCCATAAGTAGACAAACATGAGCTCAAAGGTCTCTTTTTCTAACAAACACGGTAACCAAATTATGGTAATTCTGTCGTGCTATCAGGTGGCTCACTCATGCTAGTGACGTTCCATGAACATTTTAGTTGGTTTGGCTGCATTGTGATGTTGTTTTTCCCCTTTCGACCATGTATTCTGTTATTTCAGTTCAACTGTCCGACAATGAAAAACACTGACAGAGCCGACAAATTTTCTCCCCGGGTGACTGATGGGAAGTGGGGTACGGGGACACATGGGCCGTTGGATGGTATCGATCGATGGTCGGGATGTTTGTTGGGCAGCGGAGGATGAACCGTGGTGTTCGTGAACGAGGGCCATTGGGTTGGGAGGAATGGACGAAGGAGATTGGTTGCTGGAGGCTTGAAGTCATGGTGGGAGCAGAATAAGTCCGAGCCATCAGATCTTAGATGGGTAGATTGAACGGCTATAGAGCGAAGGAGGTGCTCTAAGGATAACGCCCAGGAGTGGTTTTATTCGAGCGGGAATGGTTTCTGTCGGGCAGTCATCAGGCGATAAGCGATAAAGGTTGGAGCCCACCTGATTCCATCCATCGTGTGCCACGTAGTAGCGGAGGAGAGAGAGGAAACCACTTTTATCGGGCGAGTATCGCTCTCACTTGTTGTCCAAGCGATATGTGTGATAGCCATTAAATTTGGTGGAAATGATCTAACGGTGGTGAATGATCGAGCATATAACATCGGTCGGATGAAGTGCGGACTGTCAGATTAGTAGGAAGATCAACGACGGAGGACATGAAGATATGGGATGAACTCGAGAAATGTGCAAAGGGCACATACGAATAGAAAGGTAAGGTTTCGGGGGCTTTTTGCATTAGTGCATGGGGGCAAAAATGGATTAATTCACATAGGTCCAAGGTGAAAGTGAGCTTCGTTATGATGCGAGGGTTGGGTTAGGGCATGAGTGAACGTGAATAGGAGTGGATGAGTGAGAGAAGAGAGGTGACAGACCGTATGGAACCTCTCCATGACAACAGAATAAGCCATTTCCCTCCTTTGGTCTTCAAAATAGTAGCACTGCACCTTAGGGCTAACACTGGCTCCTTCTGGGGATGAAAGCCTCCTTATGAGGTTTCAAGAAATGCAGATTACTGCCTTTTCAGTAACAACAAAAACAAACTTATCTCCTAGTGTTCCATTGGGCATGGAGTTTATTTGCATAAAAAAACAAAAAACTGAAAAAACCTATTACAATATTAAGGCCTTAAAGCTTCATATGAAGTAAAGTTTCAAAAACCGCCCATTGACTGGGCCATCAAAATAACCTTCCCCCTCCAAATTGTGTAGAATGAAAGTATTGTTCATTTGAACTTAAGCAATGACAAACGGTCCCGTCAATAAGGCATCAAATTTACCATGGTTGCCCTTCTTTTCCTTTAATGCATCCCATTTGAGAACCCAATCACCAACCTGAAAATTGTCCATTTTTACCTTTCTATCAAAGGTTTCTTTGATGTTCTTTTGATGAATTCTTGACTTCTCAACCAATTGTTCTCTGATTTGCTGTAATTAAACGAAGTTACTCATTCTCCTCATCATGGCATTCTCTTCATCTTGTTCTTCTTGCAAAATGCCATAGGGAGAATAAGATGGATAGGAAAAATAACATCAGCGCCATAAACCAGCTTAAATGGAGAATTTCCTATGGACTTCTTGTTGGTAACTCTGTCAGCCCACAATGCAAACTTCAACTTGGAATCCCAGCTCTTTTTGTTGTCTTCCAACAATTTTTTGATTATCCTTACAAGACTCTTGTTAGATGATTCTGCCAAGCCATTGCCTTGAGGATAATATGAGGTAGAATGCACCAATTGAATGCCCATGGACTCACACATGTCCACCAATTCTTTTGCTTTGAAAGCCGCTGCATTATCAGTGACCAGTTTGGTTGGGCAACCAAATCTAGTGAAAATACTCTCATTTAAGAACTTTATGATAACTTGATGATTAACGTTTTTAGTGGTATAGCCTCAATCCATTTGGTGAAATAATTAGTGGCTACCAAGATCCATTTGTGTTGGCCATTGGAATGTGGATTGATCTCACCTATGAAGTCCAAGCCCCACTGCTGGAAGGGACCATTAGCGTGTACTGGCTTCAAGGGCAGAGATTTTCGCTGTTGTCTTCCTGCAAACCTCTGACATTTGTCACAAGACTTCACAAAAGAAAACACATCAGAGAACAGAGTAGGCCAATAATACCCAACTCTCAAGATCTTGTGGGATGTGGTTTTCCAATAATGATGCCCTCCACAGATGCTAGAATGGAACTGGTGCATGACTTCCACAGATTTCCCTTTGTCTAGACATTTCAAGAGGATCCCTGACGGGTCTTTCCAATAAAGCAGGTTTTTATTAATGCAGAATTTGGCTAAGTTGGGCTTAATGGCCCAGGCTTGACTTGAGCTATGCCCTGGATGGACTTCTAGCTTCTGCAAAAAATGAGCTACAATGGAATACCATTCACAGGTGGCTAGATTTTCAACCAAAGATTGATTCTACACTTGCTCTTCTGCTTCTTCCTTTGTCCGCTCACCACCTGAATTTGAACCCATGCAATTGATGTCTAACACACTGCAATTTTCCTCAGCCATAAGCTTAGCCAAGCCCTGGCCTTTGACAATATTGGTGGGCTTAACCTCTATGTTGAACTCTATGAATTTTGCAATCTATTTAGCTCTCATTCCATCAATATCTCGCTGAGTTAGGACATCTTTTATTGAGGTTGAAGGTACATACGCAACTATTTTTGAATGCAGAATATAAATTCTAAATGCCTTTAAAGATTTTAGGAGAGCATAATCTTTTTTTTCAATAAGGTCATACCTTAGTTCAACATCCCTAAGAGTTCTACTGAAAAAGGCCACATGGTGCTCTACACCTTCATCATTTTTTTGCAATAGCATTGCTGCAAGTGTATCATGAGGCAAAAGAGAAGATATAAAACTCCCTGGTATAATTTAGATTGATTAGAGTGGGAGCTTCCATGATAGCTTGTTTGATGGCTTCAAAAGAGCTTCTTGCATCATCTGTCCATTTTATTTATGATCCTTTCTTCAGCATGGAAGTGATGTGCTTCACTAGCTCTGCAAAGTTTGGAATAAACCTCCTGACAAATTTGATCTTACCTAGGAAAGATTGAGTGTCCCTTTTTGATCTTGGGATGGACAATGTCTAAATTGCTTGAACTCTTGCTGGATCAATCTTCACACCTTCAGCAAAAACAATATGTCCCAGAAGTTTGCCTTCTTCTAGAGCAAACTATGACTTCTTTGGGTTCACCGAAATTCCAAACCGTCTGCACTTTAGAAACACCTTCTTCAAATGCTGCAAATGGTCCTTGTGACTGATGTAAAATACTGTTATGTCATCAAGGTAAATAAGGACAAACTTGTCCTTCTCTCCCACAAAGGCTAGGTCCATGGGCCTCTGAAAAGTAGCCCCAACATTCATCAGTCCGAAAGGCATCTTGGAGTACAAAAAGTGCCCCAAGGAGTAGTGAAGGTGGTCTTTTCCTGATCTTCTAGATGTACAACAATCTGATTGTAACCTGAAAATCCATCTAAGAAAGACATGACTCTAGCCCCTGAAACTTTTTGCAACAAGTGCTCCATCTTAGGTAGGGGATAGTTGTCTTTTTTAGAGCATTTGTTCAGATTGTTGAAGTCAACAAAAAGCCTGATTTCTCCATTCTTCTTTCTCACTACCACAAGGTTAGCTATCCACTTTGAATACCTTAGGGGAACTATGATCTTGGCATCAAATACCTTCTTGATTTCCTTTTCAATCAAAGACAGTAAGAGAGGGCTCATAGGTCTTAACTTTTGCTTAAAAGGGATGGTGCTCTTCTCCAGTGGAATCTTATGCTAAATGATGTTGGTGTCATAGGTCTTAAGATCATTGTACTCCCAAGCAAGAATATAAGCAAATTGTTTCATCAGGGCACAATACTTAGAAATTTGGGCAGAAGACAAGTGGGTGGACAGATTTATGTACTTTGGATGATCTGGACTCCCTACATTATGTCTATGAACTGCAGACTCATTTTCTTTTTTGGCAGGCTTATAAGGTACATCATTATGATCGAACAACTTCTCTAGAAGCACCAATCCTTTAGGTATATGGTTACTAGGCAGCTGAACAGTGCTATCCTGACCAATCTCATCCTTTAGCTTGGACTGGTTGCATTCTTCAATGATTTCATTTTCTTGGTCGATGTGCATTTCAGAAAATTCATCAATGACTTGTAAAAACCTATTATTTTCATCATCATCTTCGAAAACTTTCCAGTATTTGACATTGTCAGTCAGAGATGGTCTATATTTCACCTGAATTTCATAAGTCAATTTAGGAGGCAAAGGAGGAATAAATGTGCTAGAAGACACAACAAGGGAATCACCACGCTGGTTCTTCATTCTAGGGATGTAATAAATGTTGAAACTATTAAAAGAACCCTTGAGCTTCCATACCTCATCTATGTATGCTTTCAGCCTTGGATGCTTTACTTGGAAGTTTTATTCACCTGCTAAATGATAAGATCTGCATCTCCAAACACCTTCAGACCTTTGATGCCCATTTATTTAGTAGTGTTTAAGCCCAATATCAAGGCTTCGTACTCTGTTATATTATTTGTGACCTGAAAAGTTAACTTGAAAGATAAATGAATGCACTCTTGTGTGGGGGATACAAGGACTACACCTGCTCTTGCAGCTTCCTTAGAGCAAGCTCCATCAAAGAACATGTCCCAAATTTGTGGGCCTTCTTCCTCTGTGATCTGGCAAATTGATTTCCTAAGCTGCATGGAGGCCAACTGGGATTCTTCAATCTGAAGAATACAGGCTCCAAAATCAGTGTCGACAACATAGATGGGATGATTAGTGGGATTCCTTTCATCATTGATGATATAAGCCAACTGAGCTTCTCTGTATAATCTCCTACTCTCACCTCCAAAAACTGGGACAGTAGCATATGATAGATCATTTTGCAATGTTCCACCTAATCTCTTGATCTAACCTCTGGAAAGCAACATGCCAAACTTGGGAGGTACATCTGCGACCACAATATCCATCATCATGCTCTTCATGGGCAACTGAGACAAGGTGATGGCTAGGTCCTTGATTAATCCCAAACATTTCACCTTTCTAGAGTCAAAAGAAAATAGGTCATGATAAGGCTTGGTGATGTCAAGACCCAACTCATCCATAACATCCTTGGGCATTATATTATGGCTGGCTCCTGTGTCCAAAAGGCAATTGTGAAGGATTTTGTCATGAATAGTCAAAGAGACATAGAATGATGGGGAGCTGTCATCATAATTTTCAACCATTGGGCTGAGAACAACAACTGGTTTGTCATCTTGCAAATTTACATAGTCAGTGGAGGCTTGGATGGCTTTAGGCTCAAGGGCCTCGAGGATAGATCTCTTGAAGGACTCATTCTTCACTAGTTCAATCAGAGGTATAGGTATTCTTAACTTCTGAATTTCTGATTGAAAACTGAAAGGAGAAGGAGACTTGTCAAGGCCTCTTACCTCATGAGCTAGAGCTTTGAGGATGATGGGATCCATTGCTGGTCACTTCTGCTTATTAGCTTGCTGTATTGCAGGGACAACAAATCTCTGAACATGAGTTTCCTTGGCATTATTCATCTTCGACCTTAAATCATATCTGTGTTGATCATCAATTTGCAGAACAGCTCCACCATCCCACTCTTGGCTGATCTGGTCATTGAATAGGGACTTTTCATAGGTAGCTAAGGTAAAAAAGGAGTCACTTCCTTTGTCTTCTAGATAATGGATCTCATCATCTTCTTCAAACTGTTCTTCTTCCATGACTACATTCTGGAAAGGGGTCTTCACCCTTTGGTCTTCATTGACATCTTTGCTTCTTTGTAGAATTTACAACTACTCATTATCTCTTCTATATGGATTTGGATTTCTAGGAGCAAAGGTATTAGGAACTCTTCCTTTCCTAGGGTGTTGATCAACCTTTAATTTGGAGATTTCAGAGGCTAATGACTCTATCATCTTGGTCATTTTATCTATCTTGGGATCTGAAGATGATGAAGATTCACCCCTCTGTCTCCTTCTATCAACATTCCCCTTGAGCTTCTTTGCAGCCATGATGTTTGATTCTACTTCCAAGGCTGCATCCTTCATATCAGCCAAGGTAGCACATCGTCTCTCCCTCAACAGTAGACATAAGTCAGAATCAAAGGCACTGGCATAGGTGAGTTTAGCATAGGTAGTGTTGGGTTCTACTTCAGCTGGTATCTTGTTGTACATGCGGTTAAACCTCTTATTAAAATCGGACAACAACTCACCATTTTCCCTCTTTAAGTTCCCAAACTTGGTGTGGTAGTAGAGTAGATCCTTCTTATCCCCCCAATTCTTTAGGAATACATCTTCTAAAGCCTCAATATCTGCTATAGACCTTGGGGTCAGTTCTCTGAACCATTTTCTAGCCTCTCCATCTAGACTTTGGACAAAGACTCTCACCCATACATCATCTTCACTAATGTCCAAGTTATCAGCATAGCTATAGAACGATTCAAGATGCTCCTCAGCGGTAACACCTTTAGTCCCAGTGAACTTAGGCATATACTTCTGATATTCTATAGTAGGCATGACATTCAAAGGAGTGGGCAGTACTAGAGGTCCATACCTAGCAACTATGATTCTTTCCATTTTGGTAGGTGCTTGTGGGCCTGCCATAGCTATGGTGGCTATAAGGGTACTGGAAGTCTAAATGATAGAGCGTTGAGGAGTGATTGATAGGATTAAAGGAGTATGATGGATAGGAGGAGAGGCTTCCTTTGGGATTACAATGAAAGAAGAACCTAAAGAATAAGGAGCTCTATGAATCTCTTAGATTTTTTCTTCACTCCTAGTATTAGATGCTATACTCTCAACATGTATTTGCTCTATTATAGGATTTTATTGGAGAGATATAGAATATTGTTTAGAACTACCTGAACCTGATGCGACTTTCTGCAACGCTTTTCGTTCTTTGATGATTTTTTCAGGGTTAGGTACTGGGTTAGCTTATGGCTTCTGAGGATTTCTTTGAGTATGCCTCACAAATTGAGCCAGCATTATTGAGTGGAGTCACCAAGAGGTTCGTCCTCCAGTAGAGTCGCCAGATAGATGATTACAACTCAAATAGTGTCCAAGCTTTATCTATCATCAAAGCTGGATCTGTGCCATCCCCCAATGAAGCTGAGCTTCAGTCTCCTCTCCCCAGCAACGACGCCAATTATGTTAGCACTCTAGGAAACTCTCCTAGGTTGTAGCTCAGAGATGCCTGGTAACATATAAATCTTCAATATTGTTCTTTGAACTATTGTAATGGATTGGGGTTTGGATCAAGTTAGATGATTGTTTCAACTTTGTTTTCACTCAAGACATGCATGAACACCCTCAGCTTGACAAGGCTTTCGACCACTAATGCTCAATAGTTTATAGATTCAATGAATAGATGGAGAATCTTGACTATACCAACAGATACATACATAAACACATATGAATGGCTAGCTATAGAAAGTAAATGAAGCTTTCAAATCTATTTTATCAACGTAGAGATAAGATGATAGTTATCTGACATTAGACACAAAAGAAAACATGAATAACCTATTCAAGTGCAAGCTTAGAACAAAGGGGAAGATGGCAATTGAACATGTAACAACAAAAAAAGCTTGTATTACTGGAATGAATATGAGACGCTAGGAGGAACAGAGTATCCACAATCTCTAAAAGTTGAACCCTTAATAATTGGAACTTTCAGCTATTTATAGGCTTTTAGAATGCCCTCGAATCCTCTGAGGCTCGAGATGCCTTAATCTATCCCCTCTGTCTTCTAAATACCTAATGCCATAACTAGACAAACATGAGCTCAGAGTTCTCTTTTTCTAACAAACATAGTAACCAAATTATGGTAATTCTGCTGCGCTGTCAGGTGGCTTGCTCATGCCAGCGACGTTCCATGACCATTTCTGTTGGTTCGGCTGCATCATGCTGTTGTTTTTCCCCTTTCGGCCATGTATTCCATTATTTCAGTTCAACTATCTGACTGTCAAAAACATTAACGGAGCCGACAAATTTCCTCCCCAAGTGACTGATGGGAAGGAGGTACAGGGGCACATGGGCCGTTGGAAGGTGTGGGTCGACGATTAAGGATGTTGGTTAGGTGGCGGAGGATGAACCGTGGTGATTGTGAACGAGGGTTGTTGGATCAGGAGGAATGGACGGAGGAGATCGGTCGCCGGAGGCTTGAAGTTGTGGAGGGAGTGGAATAATTCTGAGCTGTCAAATCTTAGATGGGTAGATCGAACGACTATCAGGTGGAGGAGGTGCTCGAAGGATAACACCCAGGAGTGGTTTTATTCGAGCGAGAATGGTTTCTGTTGGGCAGTCATTGGGCGGTAAGCGGTAAAGGTCGGAGCTCGCCCAATTCCATCCATCGCGTGCCACATAGTAGCAGAAGAGAGAGAGGAAACCACTTTTATCGGGTGGGTATCCCTCTCGCTTGTTGTCCAAGCGATATGTGTGATAACCGTTAGATTTGGCAGAAATGATCTAACGGTGGTGAATGGTCGAGCATATAATGTTGGTCTGATGAAGTGCGGACCATCAAATCAGTAGGAAGATCGGTGACGGAGGACACAAAGATATGGGATGACCTCGAGAAATGTGCAAAGGGCGCATATGGACAGAAAGGTAAGGTTTCGGGGGCTTTTTGCACATTAGTGCATGGGGGCAAAAATGGATTAATTCACGTAGGGCCAAGGCGAAAGCGAGCTTTTTTATGATGCGAGGGTTGGGTTAGGGCATGAGTGAATGCGAATGGGGGTGGATGAGTGAGAGAAGTGAGGTGACAGACCGTATGAGAACCTCTCCATGACAGTAGAATAGGCCATTTCCCTCCTTTGGTCTTCAAAATAGCAGCACTGCACCTGAAGGCTAACAGATCCAACCAATTCCAAATATAAATATGGAGGTTGAGATATTCTCTCAACATCCACCTACAAATCCACAACTAATTCTAAATTATACATGGAAGAATTATCTTCCAACATTTTTATACCATGAAAATTTTGAAAGTAAATTTCATTAATATAGTAATAAGTTATGAGTTATCATATTAGTGGATTTTTAATGCGAAATTTAAATAAGTAATATTAATTTTTGTTTTATTTTTCGCGCTCCTGAGACCTAGCCGTTGCCCCTGCTGCTGGTCTAGGCCGTCGACCAGCTTCGGTTCTCTGGTTCTTCTTTGGTAGGCTCCGCCTCTTTCTTGGGTGACTGGCTCGCAATGTTTTGAGATTTCGGGTGCCTGCCTGCATGGCCCTCCAGCTGTTGCGCTCATCCGCACAGTCATGCAGTACCTTCCCCATGGAGTCCAGCAGGGGCTTTGCCCCCCCCCCCCCACACCCTTCCTCCAAAGGTCTCTGCGTTCAAAGCCATAATAGCTGCTAGCTCGAAACGCCCTCCCTCTGCTAGCTCGAAACGCCCTCCCTCTGCTAGCCAATGTATATTCATCAAGAAGCTAGACTCAATCCCCACGGTTGCCCTTCTTGAAGAAGAGACATGCAAAGATGCCATGAATCTTGCTGAGAGAGGGTTGATAGGCCAGTTCATGGGACTCTGGCCTTCCCCCAAGTCAGTGGAGGGCTGAACTCAAAGAAACTAGTCTCCCTTGATCAAAGATGGGGTCAAAAGCTACTTTGTGAGAAAAGGATTCTTCGTATTCGTTTTCGAGAACCCGGATGATAGAAGCCTAATTTTCAGAAACACCCTTATTTTATGGGACAGCAAGGTCTGTATCTAAATAAATGGTCTCCTAATTTTGATCCCTCCCAGGACGTCCCCTCAGCAGTTCCTGTTTGGGTGCAACTTTCCCATCTGCCTCTACACTGTTGGAACCAAAAAACTCTTCAGATCATAGGCAATGTGCTAGGAAAATACATAGATCAAGCTGTAAGAAAATATCAGTACTCATGTGCACGAATTTGCGTAGAAGTTGATCTTGAAGAGGGTTTGCTTGAAGCAATAAAGCTTGTGGTGGTCGGGTGGACCCATGTCCAGGAACTAGATTATGAACAACTTCCTTTCAAATGCAGATACTGTCATGAACATGGTCATTTCGCAAAGAATTGCAAGAAAAAGGTAGAGGAACAGGCAGACAAAACAAACGAGGATCAGTGGACTGTAGTCCAAAAAACTCACCGTAAAAAAAAGGAAATGGCAAAGGCAACTTGTTCGGAGCTCCAAGCAGTTCCAAGCCCAATCAAGAAAAGGATGTAACCCCGAATGGTGCAGAAAAAACCCAGACCATTCCTGCAAGTTCGACTCAGGAAAATATGGAACATATAGAAGCCCCTCCCCTCATTAAAGAAGGAGAAGAAGCTATACAGGTCGAGTCCACGCAAGGTAGTCCTTCCAACCCCTCATATGCTGATGTAATAAGGAAAAAGCCAGAAGAAAGCTCAGGTTCTTCAAAGGACGAAACCTTTGAACGTCCTTCCAAAAGAGCAGGCAAGAAATCTCGTAAAGAACTAAGGGAAGAGGAGGCAGAACGACTCAAAGTTCAAGGAAGCCAGGCCACCATAGAAATGACCATTGGAAGAAACACCAGACCAAGGCCTACAAAGGGAGGCCACACCCCCTCCCTCAAGTAAATTATGAAGCTCGCCTCTTGGAATTGTAGAGGACTTGGGAGCACATCTAAAGTCGAAGCAGTCATGGACCTTTTGAAAATAGAACCCTCAGATATTCTCATGCTCCAAGAGACGAAGATAGAAGGGCGTGCTCTTCTAGACATTAGCAAGACAAAATGGAAGATAAGCGCAGGCAAAGTAGTAAGTTCAAGGGGATCCTCTGGAGGGCTGGAAACTCTCTGGACCGAAGACTTATTTCAGCTAAAAAAATCACATGAAACCCAGCACTGGATCTTCACGGAGCTGACACACTGTACAAGTAAGTTGTCCATCTCTCTGTTTAATATTTATGTCCCTGTCATATACTCTGAAAAACGTGAATGCTGGAACTCTCTCTCAGCCTTCCTAGAATAGCATAATCCAAACAATATTATCATAACAGGTGACCTCAATATAGTTTTGAAAACCAAGGAGAAGAGGGGTGGCTCCAGCAGCAAAGATCCTATGTTGGCCTTTGTGGAAGAGCTCTCACAACAATGGGATTTATTAGACTTCAATCTAGTTCGTGGTCTATTCACCTGGTCCAATAATAGATCTAGTCAGATCACATTGCTGCCCACCTGGATTGATTCCTGGTCCAAATCTCTCTTATGATGAACAAAAAATCCATCTTTGGGTCTTCAAGTTATGTTTGGGAGCAAAAACTCAAGGCCACAAAGTATGCGTTGAAGGATTGGATAAGGAAACCAGCCCCCAATCCAACCAGGACAAGAAAAGAAACAGTGCATACTTTGGAGAACCTGCAAGCTGACATGGAAAGTAATGAGATTACAACAGAACTGTTGGAGCAAGAAAAAATGCCCAATGCTCAACCTATCGATCCTTAAGAAAAGAAGAAGAATACTGGAGAATCAAATCCAGAAGTTTGTGGCTAAAAGCATGGGATCATAACACTTCCTTCTTCCATAGACAATATAGAGCCCGACTGTCCAGGAACCATATCTCAGAAATAAAAACAGCAGATGGCCAAGTCAGAAAGGGCTTCATACAAGTTAAAGCAGCTGCTGACAGCCATTTCAGGAATCTATATAGCGAGGAACCTCAGGACTGTGAGGAGGAGACAATAGACTTTCTCTCCAACATTCCTCATCTTATCAGATCTGAAGATAATGCCGCTCTTTCCAACGAAGTTACTGAGTAGGAAATAATCAAAGTCATCTGGTCCATGGAATCTGACAAGGCTCATGGCCCAGATGGATTTACAATACATTTCTATAAAGCTTGCTGGAACATCATTAAAACTGAGCTCCAAAAAATAATAAAGGGTTTCATGAGAAAAGCTAAGATTGGCGGAGGCACCAACTCCACTTATCTAAGCTTAATCCTAAAGACTCCAATCCTGAAATGTTCATAAGATTTAGACCTATATCGCTTTGCAATGCATCTTATAAAATTTTGGCCAAAGTTCTCACAAATAGGATCAAGCCTCTGCTAAAAAGGCTGATCTCCAGTCCTCAGGGTGGATTTGTGGAAGGCAGACATATTCTTGATAATATTATCCAAGTCTAGGAGACAATCCACTCTAGCAAACAGCGAAAAGAGAAAGGCATGTTGATAAAATTAGATATGGCGAATGCGTTTGACAGAGTAAACCACTCATTCCTCATTAAATTCCTCCTCTCCTTTGGCTTCTCTCTCCATTTTGTCCATCTTATAAAAGCCTGTATCGACAATCCGTGGATCGCCCCCCTTGTCAATGGTCGCCCTTCAAATTTTTTTCAAGCTTGGAGAGGCATCAGGCAGGGATGCCCTCTCTCCCCCTTCCTGTACATTTTAATGGCTGACTTCCTTAGCAGGAAACTCACAGCTGAAAGAACTGTTGGCTCCCTACCTGGTCTCAAACCCTCCTCAGGTGTTGATCCTCTGAACAATGTGCTTTTTGCAGATGATTCACTTCTCCTCGGAGGTGCTTCTACCAGAATCGCCAAATCTTTTGACTCAGTCCTTAAAAGCTACTGTAGAGTTCTGGAGCACAAGTCAACGAGAGTAAGAGTGAAATCTACAGCTGGAACATTGATCAACAAGAGCTACTAGGCATCTCGAATGCCCTGGGGTTCAGAGGTCATACTCGCTAGGATCGCTTCAAATACCTTGGAATCCCCATCACAAATGGACCTAACAGGGGATCGCTCTAGTCTAACATCATTTGCAAAATCAAAACAAAAATAGCAACTTGGGGCGGCTTTTGGCTATCCAAAGGAGGCAAAGTCATTTTAATCAAGTCTCTGTATCCGCGCTCCCAGTTTATCAAGCAGCATTCTTACTAGCCCCCAGAAACGTTATGGATCAGATTTCTAAACTCTTAAGAGATTTCTTATGGCAAGGAGGGAAAGGTAACGAAAGGAAAATGCATTTAGTCAATTGGGATTTGGTAAAAAGGCCAATCGCAAAGGGTGGTCTCCAAATCCACGATCCCTCCCTTGTCAACCTCACGCTGGGAGGCAAGCTACTGTGGAAATTGGCTCATGAGCCCAAGCACCCGACCCACGCTATCCTGCTGTCCAAATATGCACGCAACTCGTCCTTCAGTAATTTGCATTACAAATCCCCTGTTAACAACTCACAGGTATGGAATCTATGCTGCAAAAGCAGTTCATTCTTCAAAAAACATCTGTACAGAGTACCAGACAACGGCAAGTGTACCAATCTGTGGAAGGATCGAATCATGGGGCACGATCCAGTGGAGGAGAATGAGGAAATAGTAGATCTTAGAGACTGGATGATAAGCGTAGGCATCAACAGGTTACGTGGCTTCTCTGTTTGGGATCACTGGGGAGAATGGGCTGGTTGGGATCTCCACGATGCCCCTGGCTGGTTATTCACCCAAAAAAACTTTCTAATCAAGCTATTGGAAGACTCGACGCCTAAAAACCGCCACATAAAAGATAGTTGGGCCTGGGGATAGTCAGGTGTTTACTCCACTGCAACAGGTTACAAAGCTCTTCAGGAATCAAGGAACAACAATCACAAACCAAGCTTTTGGAAACTAGTATGAGACAATCTAGCACTCCCAAAAGTGAATTTCTTCTTCTGGACATTGATCCATAACAAAATTTTAACAGGTGATAACTTAGAGAAGAGGAGCATTGTTGGGCCTCACAGGTGCGTGCTATGCAGAAGTAACCATGAAACAACCCAACATTTATTCTTGGAATGCGAATACACTAAGGAAGTGTGGGGCCTCACGCTTTTGGGTCTTCAGATCCCCCCTTCCCTCAGAGTACTGTAGCTGACTTGTTCGCCTCTTGGAGCAAGCTCTACCCGCAAAGCATTCTTATCAAATCTTTCTGGAACAAGGTTTGGACAGCTATTCCCAAATTTGTCGGCTGGCAGCTCTGGTTGGCCCGCAATGACCAGATATTTAATGGACGTCGACTCTCTCCACTTCAGGTTGTAGCTAAAGCCAAAGCCTTCCTCTTGGAAGAAGCCCAACAACAATTTTGTAAAGATGATTCTCTGCTCCTCCCTGAAGAAAGGAGATGGCTATGCCCCCTGGAGCCTTCTCCTCGAAAGTCACTTCTCACTCCTCAAACAGTATACCCGGAATGGCGTAGAAGAGACTCTGAGGATTCTTTCTCAAACTGGTGGAGATCCAAAAATCTAACCACAATCTTCTTCGATGGGGCCTCCAAAGGAAACCCCGGCACTGCTGGTGCAGGAGGAGTCATTTATTCTCCGGACGAGACTTCAAGAGACTGCTTCTGCTGGGGTTTAGGCCAGAAATCCAACAATCAAGTAGAAATTTTTGGCCTTCTCAAAGCTTGCCATATAGCAAGAGATCAGGGTGTCAAAGACCTGCAAGTCTTCGGAGACTCTGAGATTCTAATAAAAAAATTAAACATGGAAGGTCTATTTAGCAACGCCACTCTAAACAAAATCCTGGGCAGATTGAAAAGAGTACTTCAAGAATTCACCACCTATAAGTCCTACCATATCCTCATTAACTTGAATGGCGAAGCGAACCAAATGGCGAACAAAGGGTGCTCTCTTTTGAAAGGGTAGCTTAGTGTAAACAACGAAAACTCCTTTCAGAATCCATGAAAATGATGTAATCCAAAATGTGAAGTCGCAGGATGCTTTCTCTGTAACTGGCGCTGCCATGGCAAAGTCCCCTCTTATCTTTTTCAAATAAATAAAATTTATAACCGTTTCAGTTAAAAAAAGAATATTAATTTTTTGTTTTATAAAGTAAATTTTGATTTGATTATATTAAAATATAATCACTTCCTCTTAGAGTGCCCTGCATACAACCACATTAGATCTCAATTTCACAACCTTTGCTACAATACTGACCTTCCTAGCCTTTTACAATGCCAAAATTATAGTGAGCTCGGGAGGCTTCTCTCCAAGCTTTTTGAGCATCGGAATAAAATCTTAAATCAGAATAAATAATTTGTCTTTTTAGGTCCGATAGATCATTATTTGGTCTCAGTGGACGTTAACCATCATCATCATCATCAGTAATTAAAAACAATACATATTGTTGTTAATTGTTAGAAAGTAAAATTTAATTTGATAAGTGAATAATGTTAATTTAGGAATATAAATGTATATTTTAAGAAAATGCTTATACAAAGTAAATATATAATCACATTTTAAACATAAATTGATTAGTAATATAGAATTTATATTGTTTAATATAATGTGGAATTTGTAGAAAGTTTATATTAGGATTATATAATCTATGATATAGTTGGGTGTATAGATGAATATAGAAATTTTTATTTATTTTCTATTCTAATATAAAACTATGCAATTTTCTAGTATATAATTCTATTTACAACCTTTTATCATTGAAATATTTCTTATGGATTTTTTAAAGTTTTTAAATATTATAATGTTCTTTTTCAAATTTTTTAATATTGAAAATAATATATTCCAGTATTTTAAAGATGTGTACTTTCGATTTTTTTTTTGAAGTGTTGAATTTTAAGCAATTAAATATTTTCCGTATCGATGTGGTAACTGTGGTTTGAATTATGTGCAAATTGCTTTAATACTTTCCATTTCTTGAAACTGATCGATTAGGTCTCGTGACGATCTGACGCCATCTCCAGATTACTTACTGCGTACCACGATGTATTATGGAGCAACAATGTCAAATATTACAGCTGCAGTAATGTACTAAATGTTCAGAAGCCCATGCTTGAACAGTTTGGCTTATATTCATTTTTATAGCTTGCTTAATATATTGGATGCCATAGTTATTCCTGTTCCTCACTCATTCATTTAATAGAAAGTTCCCTAAACGTTAATGTTAATGTAATGTGCTATGGTCGTTATTGTATTAAAGTAAACTACCCTGTTCTTTAAATTCTATGGACACCATTAAGGTCTGCTTCAAGCTTGAACTGAAATATCCCGATATCAAGAAACAAATAAGTACCATTCATTTTCAATCCGAGCCTTTGCGTGATTAAAGTGGCTACGCAATAAAAGCTTTTGTCAACATTGCAGGTGATGGAACGTATATAAAATGATAGTAGGTGATGGAACTTATATAAAATGATAGTTGACGCTGATTTCTGTTCAGTGGAGTAGAATAAGATCAAATATATATTTCGCTTGATTTGTCTACTCCAACTAATTTGACTTTAATGACAAACTTATGCCATAAATTATTTTGACAATAGGTGATTTTTGGTATGGCAGGGTTAAGGTTGGGTATCTCAGGCTTACCGGCCCAGGATTCACACTCTCGATCGACTGAGTGTATAGTCACATGTATGACAAGAAAATGGTCTTTAGAGTTATCAGCCGGAGGCATGGAAGTAGGGTTTCATTTCCATAGACCATTTAAACCTACTTTGTTGTTTATAAAATCTAGCTGTGTTGTAGTCAATAAATAATAACTAAGGTGACCTCTTAGAATCTTCATAATTTAGATATAAAAA
>APFE031631567.1:113056-126049 GCA_000404065.3 Pinus taeda
ATAAATATAAGATTATATAGAGATTCATATAATATATACAGATTCTATTTTGAAAATTACAAATCTTTGAACTTTGTTTTTTTATTTTATTTTTTCAAATATTCTTCACTAAATTTTCAGCCAGATTATAATGATTCTCAACATCAATTTACACTTCAACCAATGTTTTTCATAGTACATCACTCAATGTATCATAGATGGAAGAGTTTCATCATCTTTATTTATTTATTTATAACAAATTCCAAAAATAGGAAAGGAGGGAGACATGCTCCCATTACATCAAATCGAAATGGGAGAAGGCATCTTGGAAGAGAAACATAGGGCAAACAATCCCTATCTTCCAAGCTCTTCCCCTTTTGTTTATGAGGTTACTAATTGCACTATCTTTGTAAATACTTACATACTCATTCAACAACAATTTACACCTACATAACATAAAAAACTAATAGCAGAAAGACTTTGAAGAAAAGAGAAGAGTGAGGCGTTTACAATTAATTTTTGTTGACTGAGGGTTCTTGATGGGGGTGAGGCCACTTCTTGCTTCTTTGAACGTTAGAGTTTTCTCTTGTCTGATTAATAAGTACGCTCTTCAGATAATTGATTGTATCCTCCAAATGCCTACACTTTTGTTTCAACAGAGACATTTCTTTCCTCTGCTCTTCCATTTGTATATTTAGGAAGGAATTCTCAAAATTTTCTTCAAATTTGTAGTCTTTGACCTCTTCTCTGACCTGCTCAATCATGAATTTGTTAGCTCGACAGCCTGCATAGTTTTCGTACTTTGGAACATCTATAAGCGAGTTCCACTCCATTTTTCCTAGAGGAAGAAGGCGACCTATCCAACAGAGAATAGAAGGGGAAATAAGAAACAGAGAGAAGAAACAAAAACAACCTCTAGATAGTCTCGCGAAGACCCACAACTGCCAAAGAGAGGGAAATCGGGCTCCGAAAGCAGAAGCCACAAGAGCTATGCGAAAGCTAAAGAATATGGGAGGTGGGGGCTACCAGAGCTAAGTGGTGGCGAGGGCAAAAGAAGCTGCGCGAAGGAAAAATGTTCGAAGCCGCCTCCAGAGTTGCGCGAAGGCATGGGCCACTAGATCTGTGCGAAGGCAATAGGATCTAGAAAACAACCACCAGAGCTACGTGAAAACACTGGAGAAGATAAGCTCAATCCCTAAAGGGGCGCAACGACATATACATGAAAAAAATTACAACTTTGGAGAGAGAGGGAAAAGAAAGGGAGGGAAAAGATGGCAAAAATAAAATAGGACGAGTGGAGGGGCAGAATATATTGCTGCACAACATGCCACATCAAGGAAGAGAACATTAGAATTTCACGAGAAGCTTGAGTAGCTCTAGTTCGCTTGATAGCCATATATTGACTATCCTATCTGTTCTTGGGGATATCCTTGGATTTTTTGATCTTCTGAGATCTAACCATTCGAGCTGATGTGACTGTTTCCCACCTTGATGTTCTCTCTTTGATTGCTATTCTCTGCACATTGAGGCGAGAGATCCTATGGAATTGGTTTTTGAGAAATCACATTATCAATTCTAGATTCTCCCATAGGACGTTTGACAACAAGATTAACCTGCATGTTGGCGATACAATTATTTTCTCTAAGGATATGCTTGAAGGTGAATTCACCTAGAAACTACAAATTTTTTCCCACCCTTTTTGTTCTTTGTCTCAGAGCCTTGTTCTTTGGGCTTCTGCTTTCCACCATTGATTGGATTATTATTGAAGAGTCCCCCATTATGACTGAATTCTTCATACTTTTCTGCCTTAAGATTTCTGTTCCCAAGAGGAGGCCATATGCTTTTGCCCTGTTGTTGGATAGTTCTCCTAATCCCCATTCATAAGTAATAGGATTTTTCCCTCCTGGGTCAAAAAGTATACCTCCTACTCCAGCATTGCCTGGGTTGGACTTAGAAGCACCATCAAACAGTAAGCAGGGTCTATTTAAATTTTATGTCCATGTTTTGAACTCCTCTTTTTTAATTATGATTTTCCAATTCTACATGTTATTAGGAGATTTCCTAATGTATATTTTTTGTTGCTTGCTCATTGCAAATTCAACCCAGACTCTTTCTTCATGCTGCATGTATTTCACATCTATTGCTTTAACCCCTTTAGAGTTGATGAATTCAGTTGACATGCTCCAAGTTTTAGCCAGGACCATTCTAGTATTTGGGGTGCGATCTTTAAAGATCCTCTACTTTCTTGCTAACCAAATTTGCCAGTACATAACTGAGGGCAAACTCAACCAATATCTTTTTACTGTTTCTTTATTTTTGAAGGAATATGGAAATTTTCTTCCCTAGGTTGATAAAAGTTCATGTAAAGGCAGCGATTGTAGAATACTAACCTCCAAGGGACTAACTAGCCCTTTCCAGCAGACCCTAGCAAAGGGCCATCCCATAAAGAGATGTTGAATATTTTCTTCACTTCCTTGACACGTAGCATAGCATGATGGGCCTTCATATCCATTCTTTTTAAGATTATTAGTGGTCATAATTTAGCCTTTGAGCAACGTCCACATGAAAACATTGATTTTTGGCAGTGTTTCAATTTTCCATGCCTCCCTCCAGTAATCCCAGTCTCGATTTCCATGCTCATGTAAGGTAGCATATCCAGATTTGACTGAGAAATCCCCTCCACCAGGATCCCATTCGTAGGGAATCTTTTGAGTCTATACTTAGAGGAGCAGCCCCCTTAAGCTGTGAGAGTAGGGACTTCTATTGAGGGACAAGGCCATGAGGGAGGTTGAGAATCCTCCAATTTCCCCAATCTCCATCTCTCCAAAGAGATATGTCATCCAGAGTAATGATTCCTTTTGTTTTCATCCATCTTCTCAGACGCTGAAGATTTTCTTGGCAGGCTATAAGTTGATTTCCCATTATTCTATCCTTCCATATTTTGATGAGTTTAACATTACCAGGGATCTTAGAAGAGTTTTATTTGATGAGGGATTTTTTTTTTAATTAGATTCCAGACCTGGGAGCAGCGCCTGATTAGATAACCTTTTCTCAATAAGAGGGTTCTATTGTGGTTCATGTATTTTGCTTCCAGGATTTGCTTCCACCAGTTGCTCTCTCTTGTTATAAATCTCCATGTTATTTTTGCTCCTAGAGCCATGTTCATTATCCTTGATAGTCTTCTTGCCAACCCACCTTTCTCATATGGGAGAGTTACTTCATCCAATTTCACAAGGTTGCGCTTATTTGTCTCCAATTTACCTCCTTTCCATAGGAACCCCCTGATTACTAGCTCAATTTGTTTGTGTATACTTGCCCGGGCTAGTATTGCTTCATATTGGTAAATTGAGAGAGCTGGGAGTAGGGCCTTAATTAGTACCACCCTTCCTGCCATATTGATCCATATCATACCCCAATTCTGCACTTTTTGTTTCATTTTATCAATGCACTTATTCCATATCTCAGTTTTCAAATTTTATTTTGAGAGTGGGAGTCCAAGATATTGGAAATGGCTCCATTTTTCTTGAAATGGGATTTCCAGAATTTCTGAGATTTTTTGGAGAGTGTGAGAGGGTGTATTCCATTCAAATATTCTACATTTATAATTATTTAGTAGTCCTCCAGAGGCTTCCAAAAAACTTTTAGTACCTTTTTTATTCTTCTTGCCATTATGTAGGAGGCCCCTCCCATGACCAAGGTGTCGTTTGCAAATAGGGAGTGGTTTATTCTTTTAACTTAAGGAGAGATTGAGAATCCTGTGATAGTCCTATCTTGTTTGCATTTCTCAAGACTTCTACTCAGTGAGTTCACCATTATGATATATAAGAAAGGAGAGAGAGGACAGCCTTGGTGAAGCCCCCTTGAGCTCTGAAAATATTCACTTGGTCTTCCATTGACCAATGGTGCAATCCAAGGACCCACAATACATGCTTTTATTATATCTATTGCCTTTTTTGAGAAACCAAAACTTTGTAGGATAGTAGCAAGAAAACCTAGGTTAACCCTATCAAATGCATTAGCCATGTCGAGCTTGGAAATCATTCATTTTTCTTTTTTCGTAAGGCTAGAGTGGAAAGCTTCTTGCACTATTAGAAAGTTGTCAAGGATTTGCCTTTTTGGGACAAATCCTCCTTGGTTTTCTGATATTATTTCTGGAAGCAATACTTTTATTCTGTTTTCTAGAACCTTTATTATGATTTTGTTGGAGGAGTTACACAAAGAAATGAGTCTGAATCTACTAAATGAGTTAGCATTTGACTCTTTTGGAACAAGGGCAAGGAAGGAAGAGTTTGTGAATCCTCCAACCTTGAATTTCCCAAAAACATTTTTGAACATTCATATCAAATATTTTTTAATAATGATTTGGTTGTTTTTATAAAAGGAAATAGGGAACCCATCTGGGCCTGGGGCCTTATCCAGATGAAAATCCCAAACAACAGCTACAACTTCCTTTTCTTCAACTTCTCTTGTGAGTTCATTGCTTTCTATTTCACTCATTTTCCTCGGAATATGCTGAAGATAATCTTCATACTTGTTATTTGATGCTGGGGATGATAACAGATTTTTATAGTATCTGTAAGCCTCCTTCTCTATTTCCTCTTGACCTCTGACTTCTTTGCCTTTGTTATCTTTTATGTTGTCTATTTGTTTTTGATTTCTTCTTATCCTCACTGCATTATGGAAGAGTGTTGTGTTCTTGTCTTCTGCTTTGAGCCATAGACTTCGCGATTTTAGTTGCCACTCTTCTTCTTCCTTTTTGTTTTGTCTATACATATCCCAATATGCTTATTTTTCCTGCGATATGCTCTCCTGCATTTCCTCTTGCTACTTTTTTTCCACTTGGTTTCTATCAATTTTTTCTGTTATTTCTAGCTTTCTTTTTTGTGTTTCTAGTTAATTAATCCTTGTCCAATGTTTTAGCTCTCTCCTCAGGGTGTTTAATTTAGTTTCCCAAACATAGCTAGGAGAGCAAGTAATTAGTTTTGTCCATACTTCAACAATGATTTTTTTAACTTCTTCACTGTTGTTCCAAGTGGAGTTGAATCTGAAAGGAACTAGGCCAAGATTTTCTAACTTCCCAAGGGTGAGAGCCATCAGTTTGTGATCTGATGCTATATTGTGGATGATTTTGGCTTTTATCTTGTTGAAGGCATTGGCAACTTTGTCTTGTATTAGAAATCTATCCAACCTTTCCTTTATGTTATTTTTCCCAATTCTTTTGTTGCTCCATGTATACTTTCCATTGCTAGGAGGCATGTCCATTAGTTTGCATGCTTCCATAATAGATATAACATTTTCCTATATGGATCAACATTGTATATTCCTCTGAATTTCTCCTCTGTGCTCAATACCAGATTGAGATCTTCTCCTACGATTATGCCTTTGATTTGGTCGTGCATAAGATAATTTTTTAAGGTGGACCAACAAACTTCCTTATCCCTATAATGGTTTGGGGCATAAATATATATAATATAATATTTCTCTTTTTTTTTCTTTTGTTTTTCAAGTCTATTTTTATCGAGTGCAACTCTTTTTTTTGCTGAATGAGCTCCCAATTTTCGGTTTTCCATAGTGTGCATATTCCTCCCAAGGCTTCGTTTGCTGGAATTGAGGTTACTTGATAATTTTTTGTTTTTTATATCATTGTTTCCATTTCCTTTTCATTTGTCTTTGTGTCCTGAATCATAAAGATATCTAGTTTCTCTAAAGTTATTAAATCTTTCATTGCCTTAAGTTTTGGCATACTTCCATTCCTCTGCAATTCTAGGAGACTATATTCATTATCACTTGATGTTATAGGTAGAGGGACCTTCCCCTCTGTTAGGTTGGGAGATTTTCTCCTTATTTTTTTCAAGAAAGTATCCAGAGGTTGTTGGGTGCTTAGAGCTATTTCCTTTGCCGCAACTTCATATCTAATTTCTTTGTTGGTTTTTTTGCCTGCCCTTTTAGGGTGGTCGAGAGAGGAGATGAGCTCTTTGGAGAGGGTATGAGTGATTATTTGGTCGAAGGAGGAGGGGAGAGGGCTTTGGGAGGGGATAGGCGAAGAAGGGGAGGGGTTAGAGGGGAAGGGTAGAAGAGGGCGGTAGGGGATGGGAGATTAGGGTCCACAAGGGCCCAAAGGGATTAAAGACCCAAAAGATCCAATAAGGGGGAAGGAATAGAAGAACTGAGAGGGGGGCAGAGTGAGAGGGGGGTATTAGATAAAATAGGCCTGGAAGGAGAGGCTGAGGAGGAGGGGGGGGGGGGGGGGGGGGGGGGGGGGGGGGCGGGGGGGGGGGGGGGGGGGGAGTGGGGGTATCGAGGGAGGGAGAATGGAAATTGAAGAGGGTAGGGAAGAGGATTTATTTGCTGTCTTTTTCTTTTTGACTTGTTCCCATTTCGGTTCTTGGTTTTCTGTTTCTTCTATTTGCTGGTTTTTAGCACACTATTTGCAAAATGACCATATTTGGGACATACCTTGCATTTGAACAAAATTTGTTCATAATCTAGCTATTGGATGTGAACCCAACTATCAATTTTGATCTTGACTGTTCATATTCTTGTGCAAGCATGCATGTTTTCCTTTGGCTCACTTATATCAATATATTTCCCCACTATGTTTCCTATTTCTTTAATAGATTCATCTCCCCAATAATGCAGAGGAAGATGTGGGAGCCTTACCCACACTAGCACTGCATTCGGCACGTCCAACTCTGGATCGAAGTTTGGGGTCCATCTATTTAAATAAAGCCCTCTTGAGTTCATGAAATATGGTCCATTTCTGAAGATTAAGTCTCTATCCTCTTTTGTTTCAAAAAGGAAGGTGAAATAACGTCTTCCATAGAGTCTGATCGAGATTTTCCCCAAGATGGAGGAGGCCCAGTTTCTTTCCACTCATTTGAGAACCGATCGGGGAGAGGGCTAGAGCCCAATAAATTGATCGACGAACCCACACTCAGACAGAGACAGAGCTGCATGTTGAGGGAGGGAAGAGGGGAGGATAGTTTTAGGGATTTCATCAATCTTCTTCACAAACTTGGAAATTGAAGGCTTGTTTCTAGATGGTTTGAAGGGGAAGAGATCAGAGAGGCAAAAGCTGTTGCATTTTCACCCATCTGGGCAGAAGATTCAAGAAGCGGAGCAGGGATCATTCCACCCTCCTAGGGAGATTCCAGAAGGGCCATCACTAGCTAGCCGATGGATAGCAGGCCCTAAGAGTAGGAGGCCCCGGGAACCAAGAGAGGAAGATACACACAAGGTTTGAAAATGCCAAGGCGGGAAGCTCAGGGCAGCATGATTCCCTGTCCATGTGTTGTTGCAGATTTGTAAAGAAAAAGGGAGTTTCATCATCTTACATAACCTTACATCACTCATATTCTTATATAAAAAAACACTAATTCTAACCACCATAATCACTTCCCAAAAAGTAAATATCAATTGCTAAAATTCCAAAAATCCCTAAATTCTTAATCACAAATAAACTATCATTCTTAATAAACTACGTACATGCCTGATTACTATCGCTCTTTGTTGCCCCCAGTGAATTATCGACTTCCATTCATTGTTCCATTAATTGCCAATAGACTTCCATTGTAGTGTCTATCCTAAACTCAACCTTATACCTATTTTGAACAACCACTGACCATTGACTTGAGCCAATTCATTACCTAGTGGATTAACCCACCTCTTCCTAACTAAGATGTTCACTTCATCTAAATAGACCCACTTGTTCTTCCTAATTGTTGAGATTCATCCAATCAACCCATCTCAATTAACTATCAACTAAATTTCTTTTAAAAAGATATAACATCTTAGTAACTTTTATGAAAATAATTTATTAAAAAAAAAAGTTATAAAATTAATTTTATTATTTTATTATAAAATTTTTAAATCTTTTGGTACTAACCTATTTATTTGATTAAAAAAAATACTTAACAATTAATCATTTTAAAAATATGAAGTTTCAATAAAGCAACCATTTGAGGATGGACTTTTTAGCAAGGCAACCCAAGTGGGTAGTTGTGCCCTGTGCTATGTTAGGGGGAGGAGACATACTAAAAAATCTAGTCAGTGTAGGGCTGGTGTGGCCCATGAGATCGCCAGAGTAAATGTTCCTGAATCACGGTTCCTTAAGCCACATATCAAGCTAGAAAATCACAAACAATTTGACAAAAAAAACTCTTAAAAAAAAAATTAAGGAAAAATAGTAAATCCATAAAAATCCATCCCACTCAGTAAAAAGTTAAATTTTGTTCAGCTATATAGTCACATAAGGGGCTCATTGTAACTCATCTTTTGATAGTGCCAAAGTGAAGAAATGTGTCCACTACCTAGTGTTATGGGCGGGGTCAGACGTAATATCTTGAATTCGTGGGAATGGATGAAATTACCACAATAACTAAAACCAAATGCTCTCTTGCTCAGGTCAAAGGTAGCCATCGTGAGACTCTTTTTCAGTGTTACCATTATTGCACATGGCAGGATCTTATATATTTATGAGTCCCCAGTTGTTACAGCATAACAGTGTTTGAAAAGGATTCAACCCACGGTCAGGTGGGATGAAGTTCAGCGGCAGGCAGGTTTGAGTTTCCGAAAAATGATCTCACCTTTCATTTAAAGCAACAAACCATCTAAACATTGGTATTTTGAGAAAATAATAAATTTGCGAAAAGACACCATAAAATGTGCACGTTGAAAAGACACCATAAAATGTGAACCAAATGATCCGTGCACGACTGGAGTAAGTGGACATTAATAGACATATTTGACTGTTTTATGGTATTGAAAAAGACCAATTTTCTGGATCAATGTTATCAGAATTATTAATTACTATTTTAGTCGGAGGCGTCAGTCTTGTCTGGTGTAACTGCAGCAATGGTTAAAAAAAGTTAACTGCATTCATGAGTATAAGAATTATGATACGTTCAAATTTACCATCTAAACTTAATTACTTCTTTCAACTAACCCTGGGATGCATAAGAATTATGATATATTAAAATTTATAGGTTAAGATTAATTACTTCTTTCAATTAACCATTTAACTAAATCAAATTTTTTTAATAGATAAAGATAATAAGTTTTATATAAAGAATACTGAATAAAATTATATACTAATAATTTATAAATAAATTATAATTTAAAATAAAAAAGTGTAGGTTAGAAAACTAGATGATATTACTTTTTTCTTACCGGTTTTTTATTTTTATTTTTAAATTTAACATGAATTCAAGTTATAGTTTAACTTAATTTATTGTAATTTTAATTATTAAATTTTGATTTTTGGGTTTCTGCATATTTTAAAATAAACATTACTTGAGTTTTAAATTTTATATGAAAATATAATCTAATAAAAAAAATTGAGGGTTGTCTATTATTAACTCACTCTATTTAAGAATACAATCTCTCAAATCTAATTGAGAATTTCTTTTTTTATTTATTATTTTAAAAATTGAAAATTGCATTAATTTATTGAACAAAAACTATTAATACAAATTTGTATTTTTATTTATATAAGAAAAATACATAGTCAATGTCGAAGACAAGAGTAAGTGCTATTAAGCATTTTACATTACAATCTTACATCTCATCATTCAATATAAATAAATGAAGTTTTTTAGCTATGCTCAGTTACAACTTAGTTACATCTGTAGCCTCTTTAAAAAAATATATATGAAGTCGTATGTTAACCATGTATCTAGTGATATGTGAAAATCCATGATATACGACAAATGAGATGGAAAGTTGATAATACTAAAGTTATGTCTATGGTTCATGATTATATTTTGCAGTATATCCATTTTGGATTATTATAATAATCTATATTCCTACTTTTACCCTAATTCCAACTTTTAAAAGTCTTTGCAACATTGTAAATATGAAATATGTAAATATGAAATAGAGATGCATATAGCAAAGATGTAAACAAATTGAAAACTTCAACATACAATGTAAAATTCCTAAAAGCATTCTTATTGTGCATACATTGAATAATCAACATTGACCCGATAAAGATTTGTACAACAAACTCTTGCGCAAATTTCAAGCTAACTTTAGATATCATTTCACAGAATTTCTTGGTTTCTTAGCTAATTTCAACTTTTAAAATAACACTATAATTTGAAGATGGGTAAATATAAATATTTTATGTCCCGTGAAACTTTGTTAGACATCCCAATATGAGCGAAAACTCAATATTCACTTTTTTGAGCTTTTAAAAACTCTAATATTATTAATATATGATTAAAGAAAACTTGGAACATATATGCAATACATACAACAAATACCAAAAAATATACAATATGTACCATGCAAAATTCTCATATAATATATCACATTAAATAATACACAATAAAATAGAAATACAACACATAAAATATAAATATTATCTTTAAGAAATAGTTATATTGACTAGATACAAATAAAAAAATTCCACTTAACTAGAGGCTCACTATTTTTGAGGTTCTCTTTACAATAGGGCCACCCCTAAGGATAAGACTACGAATTAATAAGGACAACTTCTTATAAATAGGGCTACCCCTAAGGATAAGACTACGAATTAATAAGGACAACTTCTTATAAATAGGGCCACCCCTAAGGATAAGACTACAAATTAATAAAGACAACTTCTTATAATTATATTGACTAGATACAAATAAAAAAATTCCACTTAACTACAAGTTCACTATTTCTGAGTTTCTCTTTATAATAGAGCCAATCCTAAGGATAAGACTACTAATTCATAAAATAAAAATATTATTCATTAAAAAAAAAACTTTTAATTTTTTTAGTTTGTATATAATTTATTAAAAATTAATAATAAATAAATTTAACACTACTATAAGACTACGAATTCATTAGGACAAATTCTTAGTCCAGTCGCACACTAGCATAACTATTAAATTTAAAAATATTATTCATAAAAAAAAAATCTTTAAACTTTTGTTTATTATATATATTATATATTACTATTATTAAAAAAAATATAATTAATAAATTTAACACACATGATGTGATGTGACAGGTTGTGTGTTACTTTTGCTAAACACAGGATGTAAGAGAGGTTTTTTTTTTTTTTTTTTTTTTTTTTTTTTTTTTTTTTTTTTTAACATTGTGAGAAAACCTATCATAACTCAGTTGTCAAAATAGCAGGGAGGACAACCATCTCTCGTTGCTAACCACAAATGCCAGTTGACTCATCACCGTTATTCAAGGAAAACCATGCTACCTTGAATAACCTGTGGTCTATGTAGGCTTTCATTCCTTGGAGATGCCTCTAGATCTTGGGTTGTTAACCTTCCTTACATTGAAAAAAAAAGACGAGCTTTTAGCCAATCAAAATAATTTTTAGGGCATACTCCAGGCCCAAAAAAATTAGAGATACTACAATGATTGTTATTTCTTTTATTTTCTTTTTACTTATTATTATTATTGTTTTTTTTATTTTTAATTATTAATTAGTTTGTTTAATGCTATTATATTATATCTTTAAATTTTTGTTGACATTTACTAAATTTTGGGTTTTAGGGTTTTTAAAGTGTTGTTTGTTTTTTATATTAAGTTTAAAAGTTTTTTTAATTTTTTTTTCTAAATGTTGAAATAAAAGATATAGAATTGAATCTAAATCCTAAATGGTATTAGTTGATTATTTGATTTTTTTTTTTTTAATTAACATTTAAAAAGAAATTAAAGTGAGGAAAAATTCAAATATTTTTTTAATAATTGTGTAAGATAGATTTCATTGGAATGAATAAATAGAGTTAAGAGATGTAAATACAATAAAAACCAAGTGATCAAAGCTTTTAAGAATGCAGAGAATCCTAAAAACAAACAGCCACTAGATGATCATTTAGGTAAGGTGCACCTCCCTTACATATTAGGCACAACAGATAAAATTGCGCACATTTTAAAAAAGAACAAAATTAGAACCACTTTTAGACCCATGAACACCATCAGTAGATGCCTAAAATCTGTCAAAGATCCCGTCGATCCCAAATGCCACAAAGGAGTTAACATGGTTCCATGTTGATGCTGAAAAACCTACATTGGAGAAACTAGTCGATCTATCCATACTAGGATTCAAGAACATGCCATCGATATAAAACATAACCGCTTAAGAACCTCAGCCCTGACAGAACATTTCAGTAAAACCAATCATAACGTCTCCATTGAAAACTCTAGGGTAGTAGCAAAAATTGATCATTATCACCATAGAAAACTAAGAGAAGCCATAGAAATAGGTAAACACCTAACAACCTCAATCCAGATGAAGGATGGAAAATAAGTGACAATTGGATTCCTACTTTAACATCCTAGAACACCCTCTCCTAACTTAACCCTTCCCCCCTTATGCTTGACCTCTCACCTCCCTCTCCAACCCCACTTCTCTCTCTCAAAACTTTGCACTCGTATTAAACACTTATCCTAATTTCCAATTCTTAAAATTTAAATATTAATTTACATTTTAATTAAAAACAAAGAATCCTTAAATATATATTTTTTTTTTTTAAATAATTAATTTAGTTTTCAAAGATCATTACTAATATTAACATTAATATTAATACTCTTTAGAATAATAATACCAATTTAAATTAACTTATATTAGAAGAATTGTATGAGAATTTCATTTAAGAAAATTGATAGGAATCTAAGATAAAGATAAATAAATTCTAAACAAATAATTAAATTAGCTTTCATTACTAATATTAACATTAATATTAATTAATATTAATACTATTCCTCATTTATATTATTTAAACATATAAACCAATTCAAAAAAATTTATAAGAATTTCAGTAAAGAAGATTAATAGGATTCTTAGTCAAGATTAAAATCAATTTAGAGATCATAAATATAAATATAAATCATTAAAATTATAAAAATTTCTAGGAACAACACTAATATTAAAAATTAGTACTAATTAGCACTAATAAGATTATTATTAAAATCAATCTAATTAATTTATTCTAAAGTAAGAACAAAACCAAAACAAAATTAATTATAAAATAAAATAAAAACAAATATAAAATAACTAGTTAT
>APFE031631568.1:0-54146 GCA_000404065.3 Pinus taeda
AAAAAGGGTTTGATGCAGAATAACCACTTTTTAAAATCAACATGAAAATCACTACCATTCTAAAATGCAATGTACATAGAAAAATAAAATAAAAATTAAAGTGCCAAAAACTATGCTCTAAAAAAAACGTGTGTTCTGTATCACCCCTTTTCAAAATCGGGTCATTTTTTTGCTATCTTTACAAAACGAGTAACAGTATCAGTCCCTGTTTCAAAGTTTACATTGTTTTGATCATAGTGTGGATAACATTCCTCTTAATGATGAAGAGAATCCTTATACAAATGATAATTAAATGATGGAAATGTTGCCAAGAAATATTGTATCGAGGAGTAGGAGGAGACCTTTTCGTATCAATGCAAGATGTTCTAGTTATACAAGGGGTAGAGCAGAATATCTGACGAGAAGAAGTTCTATCAGCGCAATCATTTCAAGTGAATGTTGCCAAAAAGATTGCTTGAAACATATGGATTTAAAATTTGCATTAGAGAGCAGAAAGAGATATTTGTCAATGAATAAAAGCATGCAAAATTCATATTTAGTTGGGTGCATGCAATCTACATTGTCAGGTTATGATTATCATATTAAGAATTTATTTATCTGTAGAAAAGCTTTCAAAATGTTTCATTCGATTGAGAATTTTCGTCTCTCGAGAATTCAAGAAAATTTGGAAAATGATCCCACATTTTATTCTGAAGTACGTCATAAAGAACAGTTTGGGCCATTATCAAACATTGCAATGTCATGGATGAAAGATTTTTTTTCAAAGCATGGAGAGTGTATGCCAAATAGAGAGACAATACATATTCCAGATAATTTTTCGAGACGAGAAATCTACAACTCATGCAAAGAATATGTAGAAGGTGCTGAGGGACATGGCAGGTTTATTAGATATCAATATTTTGTGAAGATATGGAAGAAATAATTCAATAATGTCTGTATTCCTAAGAAGACAAGGATGGGGATTTGCTGTACATGTGCTTCTCTTAAATAAAAAAGGGACAAATGTGAAGGGTCAGAAAGAGGTAGGTGTTCATAACTTTAACTTTTAAAATTGTACATTCATCAAGTATGAAAACATATTTCTTAATGGTTTTCTTTTATGTTGTGTAGATTCAATTGTCAAAGAACTTCAGGAGCATCACGAACAACAAACAAATGAACGGAAAAAGTTGTACAAGCATCGAAAGAAATGTTATGATAATCCGAATAAATATTGGGTTTGATAATTGATGGTATGGACCAGAAGAAAACACTTTTACCACATTTTGTTCGCACACCCAAAAATTTACAGGGGGAAAATTTTACTCAGTATCACTTGGTCGGTTGTATGGCCTTCAATGGGAAAATGTTGCCAAAGGTGTACTTCACAGCTCCAAATATTCATAATGATGCAAATTTGAGCATAACCATAATTCATGATGTGCTTTCTCATTAGTTTGGTAATCTTCCTGAAGTTTTGTATCTACAATTGGACAACATTTGCCGTGAAAACAAAAATCAGGTTGTTTTTGGATATCTAACCATGCTTGTTGAATTGAGAATTTTTCAGAAGGTAAAGGTTGGTTTCCTTCTTGTTGGACACACTCATGACCATATTGATCAGATGTTCAGTCATTTTTCAGTCACATTGAGGAGGAAGGAAGCTAGGAGCTTTCCATCATTAATTGAATATATTAAGAAATCATACATGCCAGAGCCTACTTTTGATGTGTTGGAAGAAACTGTTGACATGCAAAGATTTATTATGGGATCATATAGTGAGGGGACATGCATTGAACAACTTAATGACATTAGCTTCCAACATCAATTTCGTATCAAAAAAATTGATGGGAAAACACTAATATGGGGCAAGAAGTATTCAACTACTACGGAATGGGCACCGTCATTAGGTTTGCAATTTTTGAAGTTCATTCCAGATCATTCAATATTTGCATCAAAAATATTGTTATTACAATCAGTTGGTGAAGTTCATAATGCACGCAAACAAAACAGAGATATAAATTATTTTGATTGCCTAGAAGAAATTAAAAAATGTATTAAATATACATATGAGTACTTTGACATTGTTGATTCAGCTTGGTGGGAGTCATTTTTCAATAATCAAAGTGATATCATTTCAACAAGAACAAATGAAGATATACCTTTGAAAAATCCATTTATTTGGCCACAAAATGTGTCAAATGCACATGAGGAAATAAACATTGTTCAACAACAACAATCTCAAGGTATCATTTATTCTTCACAGGCAGAGGAAAGGGAGATGTATACTGGTTCTAGAAGATCTCGTGCACAACGTGAAGCCATGGAAGACCTTTACAGGGGTTCAGTACAGGATATTAAGGCGGGTTGCATGATCATAGTGCTAGCAGATGGAGATCTCAATGGATATCCGTTCTGGGTTGCTAAAGTTATAAAGGTCTTTACAGAAAATGAGGATGTTACAAGTGTTGAAGTACATTGGTATGCCACAAATACACACCCATTCAATGGTGTGTATAAGCCAAAGATGGTAGTTGACAAAAAAAATGGCGGAAAGATAAAAAGAAAGGGCACGAATATAAATCGTCGCCGCATAGACATATTGAAATTGGAGGATGTTGACATACTTGCTTAAGACTTCAATTTAACAAAGAGGGGAACTCTTCGCTTCAAGACGATAGAGATTCTGAAAAGGTTGTTACCAGAAGGAACAATGTTGAGATGGGAGTCTGTTGAAACCAGGCGTAAATCTAGAAGAATTTTGAAACCTGAAATGATGGGAATGCATGTGGACTCAGATGGGGCACTAGTTGATGAAAGAGAAGAATATGGAGCATCTTCGTCAGCATCCAGTCACTCATCTGAAGATGTGAACTCTGATGGTGTGCAAGAAAATATGAGTGATTTTGAATAATTGTTTAAAACAATTTATTTAACTGATGTATGCATCGTATCTTGAAATAAAATTCTTGATTTCCATATGGTGTTAAATGAGAAGTTATGAGTCATTTTTATGTTGTTGGATCATTTTACTAGCTTTTTTTTCTCTCCTTTTTTTTTTTTTTTTTTTTAAGATTGACCCTAAAAAAAATTCATCGTTCTAGTATAATCACTTTTTTTGTTTCAAGCTATATTTGCACAAAAATTTTGTTTTTCACCACCATTTTTAAAACATGTTAAAATTGTCCATCATAGAAAAAAAAAAAAAAAAAAAAAAAAAAAAAAAAAAAAAAAACAACCATCGTTCCAGTGTACACACTTTTCGTTTTTAGCACTGTTTTTGATGTTTTTTTGGCGTTTTTAATCAAAGTTCCCGTTTTGAGTTTATAGTTCCCGTTTCAAAGTTTACATTGTTGCTAGTAGGGGTCTTCCTTGAAGACAAATATTTTCCAAAAGATGGAATTTGTCCCTGAGCTACCAAAACTAATAGTAGACATATTTTTAGGTGGAAACCCCTCCGGGACACACTGGACACTTTTTAATTTATGTCTTACAATAAAATGTACATCAGTATTTTCAGCTCCAACTATGGGAGATTCCAATCCCCTAGTTTACAGGGTCAAAATTGTAAGATTCTCCAATGTCTTGTTTACCAACTGCAGCTAGGAGGATGCTCCAACTCCCTAGTTTACAGGCTCCAACCTGAAGGATGCTCCGACACCCAGCTTACCAGTTGCAACTAGAAGGGTGCTCTAATGCCCTATGCAGGCTCTAACTTGCTTTAACACCACCCTGCCACTCAGAAGTGTTCTTAGACTCCAATTTGAAGGAGACTCCGCTCTCCTACCTCCTACCACCCTGATAAACCAACAGGCCACGTTTCACAAATTTTCAGACTGAATCGACCTATGCTCAAAATAAATTCAAAACAATTTGCAATATGATCTCTTCTCAATCTATACAACAAACCTTAGATGTTGAGCAATTCATCTTGTTAAATCTCAATACCAAATTTGACCGTTGCACAACATTACTGCACTCTCACTGCCATTGTTGTTGTTTTCAAGGTTACTGCTAGTCAAAGGTCACATCCATATATGGTTACTACCATGTTCATTGTTATATAGATCACTGTCACATATCCAAAGCGCTATCATGAAGATCATTGTCACAATAAATATTATTGTCACAAGGTCACTATTAAGTCATATGAGAGCCACTGTCATTACCATGCATCATACATCAAGAACATTGTTGCACAATATACATAAAGGTTACTTTATATATACATTCAAGTAATTTTCAGTGACTCCACTTCCAAATATCAAAGTGTTATCAAGGTCACTGTTATGCAATAGGGTCATAGTCAAACATCAAGGATGCACTGTTATACAAAAAGATTACAATCATATAGATCACAGTCACGCAGGCTCATTGATATACCAATTTCATTCACTACTATATCAAGGTCACTATCTAACAACTCAAACCTTAGCTAGATATGACATATGCCTTATATGAACTACTCCTTGCATGATAAAGCTTTGGCTTTGCTTAATACATCTCAATAGCTACAACATTTGTTTACCAAATTGTGTTAGCAATGATCATGCACCTATGTCAACACTCTTGCAACTCAAGTATAATATCAAACCTGAACCCACAATATCTGCCATCAACATTGCAATGATCCTCTCATGAAGATAATGCCACAAACATTCCCAAACCCTAGAGGATAGTTTCACAAGATAGTTATGCTCAACTATATTATGGTATGTAGATCGTCAACACCCTTTGTCATCTTCTTGTAAAAAATATTCATTACAAGCTTGCAAACATTCTCTCAACAGTATTTGTCATTAATACATAAGAGACACACACATATTCTAAATTGGGTTTTGCTCTCAATATCATGACACTTCCAGAATTTCATTAACCGCTTCAACTAAGTAGAATTAACATCAACTTTGTCCAAACAACATAGTAATAAGACTTAATATACCAACAATGCAACCAAAGAATTCTTCTTTATCACTATGATCCTAAAGGTTCCCTTGTCGTTTTACATACATTTATGCACTCAAAATTGATGCTTCAAGGTAATTCAGCCTTATAGGATTTGTTGAGTATGAGTATGTTGTCATTGGTGTCAAAGCAGGGGCAGATGCAACAAGTACAAGTTGGTGCAAGACGTAGAGTGAGTGAATATATTGTCATTAATGTCAACATTTGGAGGTCATTGACTTGATTGGCTGACAAGATGATGTGGGTTGACCATGAAACCCTAACCATAGGGTTTGATCCTCTTGATGCAAATTTTGACGAAACTTGATGAGACGAAGTGTTGAGGTCATGGATATTGTTGCAGGTGTATGATGGATTATGTAGATAATCAAAACCATAGCTATTGGATTTAGGGTTTGGGTTCCTTGGACGATGGATACACCCTCGCCTTTGGTTGGAGTTTTGAAGCTACAAATCATTGAGTTTGTAATGGAAAACTTTGCATATGGATTCTACTCAACTTGTTGATTTTGGTGATATGTGGAGCATTTTGTGGGCCCTCGTGATTTGTGAGATAAACCCAATGAAAATTAGCAAACCCAAGAAATGGACCAAAACCCCAAGGGATGTTGAGGTGGAATCACATTATTGGTTAAATTTGAAAGATAGAAATTTAATCAAATAAAATATTACGAAATTTTTTTGGTTCCAATATAATTTTTTACAAGTCAGTGTTTATCGAAAATTCAAATTGGAGTTTCCATCCAAATCATGAAGTTGAACTTCTATAAAAAGGACCTCCACAAATCTATTTAAATGAATCCAATTTCCGTCCTTAACGAGTACCAAATAAACAAAGTTCCCTTATTGAAACTCCCTGCGCCAGGACACCATTTTTTTTGGATAGGGTTTTTCCATTGCCTTGCAGGTGGCCTTTGGATCTTTTGATGCTATGCTGCCTTGATTGATGATGCTAATATTAACTGATGCAAATAAAGGATCCTATAGATTATTTTGACTGATCCTACGTGGTGTGTGGGGTCACTTCTTTGACACTTTAGAATTCTCAATTATGCGCTCTCAATACACAATCTGAAGTATGCAGCCCTCTAGAGAAGAAGATTCTGGTTCGATGAAATAGTAACTCACATTCCTCAAGGAATTTTTTGGATTTGTCTGCGACAAGCAGATTAAATGTTTCATGAGTTTCTTTGTCTTGGTTATGAATATTGGGTTTGGGTTTCGTTGAATATGTCTTTGCAAGATTTCTGAAGAAGTTTGTATGCTAACGTGGAACCGTATGTAATGAAATCTGAAGAATTGTTCTCACCTGCAGCGCTCTTAAAAACAAATAAAACGTATTGATTTTCTGCCGACTATAAAAGACAATGTGCAAGAAATGAAATGCCTTTTCTCGAGACAACTTAAATTTTCATGTAGCTTATCGTTAGTGATTTTCTTGTTCGAGGCAAATTTTGGTGGACTAAAGATTTTTTTGTTTGTTTGTATAAATTGAATTTTATTTTGATGATGAAACAAACTCTTGTTTTGATGATGAATCACATTTGTTGGTTCAAAATGCATCGATGAATAAATTTTGATGTGATTATCACGGAAAACATGTCTCAAAAACTTGAACCTTTTTCTTTTTTTACATTAATTCCTTGTAATGCAACCTACATTGTGAAATCAATCTTGGTAAAGCAAAGATTTTTATTTTTTATTTTTATTTTATTTATTTATTTATTTTTTATTTTTTAAGAAGAAAAAGCAGTATTATTGTATTATATTCAATATAAACAGATTTGTATACAAAAGAGCGGGCATATGTCCCGTGGGAATGTGAAAATTCTAGCGAGCATCAGGAGGTATCTTTCCTTATACAATACATTTTTTTCTTGGGATCTTGTTATCGGATGATCAAAAACAAAAAACTATGACATTCCAGAATATGTAGGAAGCCAGCAAATAGAAGAAATTTTCAGATATTTGGCTGTATTATATACCTGTAGATGTTGACATCATATTCCTGGTATTGTGAAGGGTTGAATGTCATATGTACAGGGGGCAGAGGTGATAAACAGGTGCCACTTACCAAGAGGCAGGGGTAATCCTTTCTTTGACAAAATATCAGCTTGTCCATTTTGATTGTGCCTTATATGAGTGATGGGGAATGTCGTCGGCTTCCAAAGAGCTGCTATCCTTGCTAACCATCCAGTGAGGTTGTCGGTCTGAATTGCATGCTTTCCATTCACATGTTCTATTATAATTTTTGAGTCCCCGTATACATTAATAGGCTCTATATCCATGAAAGTGCAGAATAAAAGTAGACCATGTAGGGCCGTTGCCTCAGCCTTGTTACTCGTTCCTTTGCCACCGTTCCAATATAAGGAGTATTGGAGGTCATTTGTCATAGCTATGTAGACTCCACAAGTGCAAAAACCATTCTTTGCTGCCCCGTCGAAATGTGCCCTTGGAAATGTGAGATGTAGATCATCAGAGGCTGCTCGTCGAAGGTTATTCTAGTAGAGAAAAGACTAACTCTTTACATCATTTAAACTTCTTTTTTTTTTACAATGGGTTTGATCTATTCCAATGTAATGGCAAATTTTGATCTCATTTGGGTTGGGCATCCAATGCTCATGGAAAAAAGAGCTCTATTGATTGTGGATTAAATCTAAGCCATTTGCAACACTTCTAACTTTAATTTTTACACTAAATTCAAACCCATGAGAACATATTAGACATTAATCTTGCTTGCCAATGAAATATTAGTTGTTTGTAGTCTTTTAAAAAATTCTAACCTCCTTAATTTTAACTCCTATAAGAACCTACTATTCATTGATTTCTTTTAGGCGATTAAAGCTTAATCATGCCTTTTTAGGTACTTTGCCAACTTGGTCCTAATGTATACAAAAATCAATACCAAATTAGAAAGAATCTTCATTAGTTCTCTCTGAGACCCATACCAATACCATTAGTGTGTTTACTTCACATATCCATTTCCTTTGGAAACTAATGTTGGAATAGCACCTTTAGTACAATATGATTTTCAATCAAATTTATATATAAAAAAAATAAATAAAACTAATGCTTGATTCAATAAATACAAAATCTAAAATCCATCTTCTTAGGGATAAAATCATTATAGATCTCTTGCAAAACAATTGACTAAATTTTGTCAAAATATTCCATTTAGGTGCAATTAAGAACGTTGCTTTCCTCTACATGGTCCCAAAGAACCATCTCTAGATTTTCTTAAATCTTTTATTTCCTTCATTTATTCTAGATAGTTGTATCATTTTGAATACTTTTTTAATTCAATAATTGTGTCCTTAAACAATTTCCTAGTGACCTTTTGGTACCATGTATATTTTAACTTTATAAACACTCTTAAAGAATTTTTACAAAGGATTTTATGCTCGTATAATTTTGATTTTTTGCATCGAGAGGTTCTCTCTAGTCCAACATGGAAGAAATGTTGAAATTTTATATGCTATATACTGATAGAAACGTCACTGAGACGTTTGAGACCGAGATTAGCAAGAGAAACACAGAGGGAACACAAGAAAAAAATACAAAGGAGAATCATTCAAATTAGGGCAGGTCCTCGGAGCAACCTTTCTTTCCTTTCTTTTTTAAAACCTTAACCTAGCCTTCCTAAGGAGGGTTTATCAAGGCAATTTCAAGATTATCATTTCATGCTGAAGGAGAATCATTTTCAAAGTCCAAAGAAGTTGATCCATGAGCTTGCTACATTGTGTTTGAAGAATTATCATTATTAGCTAAACCATGTAAACTATCAAACGAGAACTGTATTGTACCTGTTTTTTTGAGGTAGCTAAAAATCATCTAGTTTTGAAAAGTACTGATTTAGAATACACATTTTTTTAGCATATTTTTGACACTTTAATTTTTCTTATGTATCAAGTATGAACAATTTTTTTTAAATGTTAGTGATTTTCATGCTAATTTTGAAAAGTGTTGATGCAACATCAACCCCTTTCTTTAGAGGGCTTATTTTTGACACTTTTTAAATTTTCTAATATATTAAGTGTGGATATTTTTATAAAAATTTTGATGATTTTCATGCAAATTTTGAAAAACATCAACATTTTTTTTTTTAAGATATATTTTTAACACTTTAAATTTTCTTATGTCCTAAGTATACAAAACTTTGTTGTTGTTGTTGTTGTTGTTGTTGTTGTTTTTTTTTTTTTTTTTTTTAAATGTTGATTATTTAACCAATTTTCAATTTTTTTTTTATTCATCTTCATGTTTTTCATCCTAAGAAATTTGGTTTTTAAGGGCTTTCCAATTTGTTTTATTTTTATTTTTTTGTTTTTTTGTTTTCTATTTCAATCTTTTTTTATAATGAAATTTTTAATTTTTTTGCAAAGTTATAAAAATAATATTTTAAGGTTAAGATTTTTTTTTTAATTGTTATTTAATATGTCAATACACATAAAATAATTGTCACTAAAAAACAATAATTTAAAAAACTCGATAAAAAATACATTTTTTTCATATAGATATAATTAAAAAAATGTATTTCAGGACAATTTTCACTAAAAATGAGATGTTAATAAATAATTTTATGGAAATTTTGAATTTTTTTTTTTGAAAAAATAACAAATTTTATAATTTTTATATTTAAAAAATGATGATATTTGAAAAATAAAATTCCAAAAAAAAAATGATTCAGATAAAATTTTAAGTAAAAAAAGAAAAAGAAATTAAAACATACAATTTAAAAAAACAATAAGAATTAGAAACATAAAATAAAAAAATACAATTAAACTATTAAAAAAATCATTAAAAATAAAAGGATAATTAAAAATAAAAACATTAAAAAAAAATTAATTAAAATATAAAAAACAAGAGCCTGTTGGGGTAGCTTAATTGGAAATGGTTGTTGGGAAATGAAAGTATCACTGAACCGGGAAGTTCTTGGGGTTCAAATCTTGTGCTATCTCTCGATTGGGGTGAAAAGTTGGACACGATGAAGATGTAGTCCTACCAAGCTTACAAAAGAAAAACAAAAAAATAAGAAAAAAGACGTTGATATATATATATTAAAAAATAAAAAAACAATAAAATAAGAAAAAAGAGGAAAAAAAATTTAAAGTCAAGCCTCACTAGCACAACAAGTTGAGGATGGACCTCGTTAGCAAGGTGACCTAGGATCAAACCTCACTGTTGCGCCCATGGTAAGGGGGGGGATACGCTAAAATCCAGTCAACTTAGGGCTGGTGTGGCCCAAGACGGGTGTGATCCCCAGGTGACTTTGATGGCTTAGATGCCCCTGGGTCACAGTTTCTCAAGCCACAGGTCAAGCTTGGAGGAACACAGACAACTTGACAAAAAAAAACATATATAATAATAATAATAAAACAAAATAAAATAAAATAAAAAATTGATGCCCCTCGGGCCCCTGGGTGGGCTCAACCCGATTCTAGGAATCTGGTTGAGCCTGAGGGGTCGTCGCCCTGAATTCATAGATGAGTTGTTATCAACATATTCATGTGATTTCTAATGATCTTTAAAGGTATCTTAGGGAAAATCAATGGACCCAACTATAGTGGAAGAATCCTAATTAGAATTGTCAGAAGGAATCTCGTCCCACTCGACCCCTGTTATCTTCCCCATTTTACCCATGCATGAGTGATTAGAATCCCAAGACCCCTTAAAAATGAAGTAAATACCTTTCCTCCTTGACTCATTCTTGTTTCTTGTTTGACCCTTTGTATCCTTGTCTCCCCCACAAAGTTGCATCCTCATAAACTCCTCCTTGGTCAACTACCTTCTAAATAAATTTAAGTTATGCTTAAATAAACTTTTAGTAGTTCATAATCAGTTGGTGAAACCAACTATTCCTTCCTCCAAATGGCCAACAACTTTGATTGCAACATCTGACAAATGGCATCATGCTTACACTTAACTTCAGCCATGATATCTAAGATCTTGTGCCTATTTCCACATGTAGGACCAAAGTTGTTCTATAACCCCTGAAAACCTTCTTTCATTAGTTGAAAAAATTCCCCCATAATATCATCATTGTAAGGAGACATGGGTGAAGTTATCAGAATGATCTAATTAAAATAAGAAGAAACAATAATTCTAACTGCCTCACATGGGTGCTCCATGATTTTTTGTAGTATCAAGAAAATCATGACTAGTTTTAGAGCTTAATTCAGAATCCTCAAATTTGATTGACTCACTTTGGACATTTATGAATCTAATTTCTCCATATTAATGAGGGCTTTCTTGGTCACCATCATGTTCTTTAGATCTGAACCAAGTGTAAAAAGCCAATTCCCTATCTCTCTTTCTTTCTAAAGATCCATCATCTACTTTATCTATAGAAAAACATGGAATCCTTTTGAGAAGGTTCTATGGTTATGTTCTTTACTCTACTCTAAGGAAGCATTGTAGCCCAAAGAACCAATTGCAAGTGATGCTTGAACTGTTACTGATTCCATTTTCTCTGAAAGTTATTTAGGGTGTCTATGGGGTCTTCTAGATTCTTTTCAATATACATATTCCCATGTAAGGCTATAGCACAATGCTACACAAAATCACAACCAACTCAAAACTAATTTGACCCTTAAATGTATCATACTCCACTCGACACAACCTAACTGTCAACTCACCAGTAGCACATACTACTTTGACTCAATACAAGAATTAACATTAAAAATTTTCTTACATGGCTACTTGACTCAAAATATAAACCTCTCACTCATCCATAGACACTTTGATTATATATGAAGTTGAGTCAAAACATAGTTAAACATTCAAAATTACCATTGACATAAAGGTTCAAACACCTCACTATATCCTCTCACCCTGCTCATCATACTAATACATGGCCATAGATATATCATTACATTGGTTTACACTTAGCCATATAAAGACACCAATACACACAAGTTTACAAGGCTTAATATATAATACAAGGCCAATATTTCAATGCATTGTTGTAGTTTAATTAACAAATTTCTTCACACAATTTGAGGACAAAGTTATAAGTATTGATAAGAACTTATTTCAAGGGTAGAAATTTTGTCGAACTTTTAATTGGAGAAGTATACATGAACCTAGGGTCTGCACCTTACAAATCTGAAGATTAATTAGGCTCCTTTGCTACATCCAACTCAACCTGGGCATAATAGATAACTTACTCGCTTGAGAATGGTAAGCTCAACCTCCTTAATAATGAGTCTATTTCTCTATAATAGCTTGACCCTTGGGATGCAACCTCAACAATTTCCTATCCAATTCAGCCCAATAGAGAAGATGATTTGTAACATTAATTCAACATCAATAGGAACTGAACTTTAGCAATTAAATTTGAACCCCCTTAAGAATAATTTCACCCTCCAATAATGCAAGTCAGATTCTGGAAAAAAATTCGACCTGAGCTTAGTTTTATCCTTCAACAAATGGTGAGTTTCAACCATCTTGGTAAATGAATTTAGTCCACAATCATCAATATATCAACACAATGTTTACTATTAACACCTAGGTTTTGAATTCACACATGAAACAATCCTCTAAGTGGAATCTATCTTTTGTAGTTTACGCACACCCCTATGATAAATTTATGTCCAGCCTCTACATCGATACCTTTCAAACTTTCATATGTAAAATGACACCATTGCACCAGTTCATGTGCACAAGGGATACACTTACTAGATCCAACTATATCAAGTGCACTATTGTTGGCTTGGTGGGGCTTGACCCAGGTTCAACGTTAGTTAGCCAAACAAATCCCTACACTATTGGTCGTTTTGGTATCAGCCCGCTGAGCGCAGACTGAAGTCTCACCTGAAGTAGTATGGGGGATGTTGGAACCAATTTTCTGCACCCTGAGATGGTTGTGATGTTGGTTTATTCCTCCTATTCCCGCTTTCATGCAGGTCGTTAAGTTCTAGGGCTCTGTCTGCCTAGCCTTTTATTCCATCCTTCAGTACTTCAGTGAAGGGGTGCGCTTGGCCTTTGCGCAGCCCTAACCTACGGTTCAGGTACTTTCGCGCTGCTAAAGCAGCATATAGAACAAGTTTCCAAGTTAGCCTTAAGTGTCTTACTTATCTTATTAAACAACCACACTTAGCGCGACGTAAACATATATCCTTAATTGTGTTCAATTATCCAACGTAATTACATACATTCGTTCATCACATAAACATTAAAAATGAAATTCATACACAATATGACAAGATGCATTAACAAGAAATAAGACACAAAATTTGTAGAATGCTTCTCTTTATTGATATCTTCAAATGATTATAGACTCTATCTGCCCTGCACACACAGCTGCAGGGGTGTGTGCACTCAGTTGTGGACTTCTACCCTAGGCCTCTGCACACTCAACTGCAGAGCCTCTACTTACACTAAGACCCGAAACTTAGACTTCTCTCCTTATCGTTCAAGACTTCTTACTACAACTCATGACTCATCTCAACTACTTAGAGCTTACTTACTTAGCTCTTTTTATACAATCCCATGGTCCACAGACCAATGGTAGATCTTTACAGCCGACTTTACTTTACAAAATAAGGGCAGACAACCCTTTATGACTCATGACACCTTCGCGCTTTGCAACCACAAAATGTAGAGTCTTTACAACTTTATTACAAAATTTGACCCAAAACATGGGCTTTTATCTCCAAGATTGTCCTTGGGGGATCCCACTCCCAACAGGCCCCCAACATAAACATCGTGACTCACCCTCAAGTCACCAAGTAGGTGCAGAGATCTTAGTGCAAAGACCTCCCAGCTCAACCCTTATGACCACAACCTCAGTAGTGCACTGTGCGACCTCTTGCTTCCCATCTTCAACCATCTGCTCAATCACTGCTCCTGAACTATCAGGCTAAAGCTTTTGTTGAGTTGCTTGTAGAGTCGCAATATTTCCTTCAATAGAGGTTTTCACCATGTAAGCCTCATCCAGCCAGGGTTTCAGTTGTGCCTTCAACATTGCTTCCTTGTGCAGTGTTGTATCCAACTGTTCCTTCAGCTACTTGGCCTCCTGCATCTTGGCCAGTCTCTCTGTAAGCATGATGGTTCGCGTTGTGCCATTGAATTCATCATAGCACTGTTGTAGCTCATGTGCTTCTGTCTCCAGTCGTTGTACATTAGGGTCCTCTTGCAAGCTTGTCAGGACCTCAAACGACTGCTCAAAAAGTTGTGTGTCGTCTTCTACTGCACTGTCAACCGCCACTACTGATTCTGTGACAGCGGTAGCCGGCTGCTCCTTTACTTCTAGCGGAGTTGAAGGTTGGGCCTTCAACTGTAACTCTGTGATCTGCAGGTTCAACTCCAACTGAACCCTCGCCATTTCTGTATGAGCGTCGTGCACCCCTGTGGCTATCTTGCGGATGCACACCTCGACTAGTTCTTCCTTAGGAATGACCAACTCTGGGACCATTCGGCATGCCTCCTCGATGACCTGCATTATACGCTTGTTCTGGTTGGTTGCCTCGGTTACAACGGTTATGGTGGAGTCTCACTGTAGTGCCATCTGCTCATTGTTAATCTGTTGTTCACTAATCACCTCGATGGATTGGTCCTCACAGGCCCTCAACTCTGTAATCACTCCATCCTGTAAGAGGTGGAGCGCTTCACCAGGGAATGTTTCCAAATTAAATCCTACTCCCTTTCGGGTGCTGACAATGGGCCTGTCAGCTTCGTTCTTCTTGGTTAGTGCTCCCTCAGGCAACACGATTGTGTTGGAGGCCTTCGCGCGCAACATCTCGACAGCTTCTGAAGTGCCAATAGCAAGGCTGGTGGACACCGTGCTAGCCTGTGACGCGTGGGTCTCTAGCTCCTGCAAAACTGTCTAGATAGCCCCAAAGATTATTTGTTGCTGCTACTTAAATTGTTGAAGGGTCTCCGCGGTGACATCCTACACCGTGTCACCGATGTCACGCAAATTGCCCTCTGTGAGGGTGATTGGGTCCAGTGATGTCTTAGTAGCCTTAGATTTCCCGGGACCCTCCTTTATCCTGCTCCCTTGAACGCGTGATGCAAGCAGACGTCGCCTGTGGGTCCATGCCATGATGTTTTGTTTGCTTGTCTGTCTCCTCTGTCTCAAGAGATGGCAACCTCACACCTTTGTTAGAGCCTCGCTCCGTTCCACCCGTTTTCTTCTTTTTATACTAGGAGGCATTGCGCTCCGCCTAGGCCTTGTCAATGACCCCCTTCTTCCTCTTCTCGGCCAGCTGCTTCATCTTTAGCTTAGTCTCTTCCTTCTTTCTCTAAGTGGTGGACTTACTCCCTCCCATCGCCAAGTACTACATTAATGGCGTCATCCGTTTCTAGGTAAGGCAAGTCATATCATTTTTGCGTAGGGTCCTTCTGCACCCTAATGGCCACATGGTGAAAATATGCTTGAACTTTGCGTAGCCCTGCAGGTTGGCAAACAACATAGGCGAAAACCACGGTTTGCATTTGATGGTCATGCAGATGTTCATCTCCATCAAGATCTAGAAGATCTTGTTGTCCTTGTTTTGCTGTGCATCCTTGGTTTCCCATAGTGAGGTGTACTTTGCTGCTTCTGGTAGGTCTAGCGTGATCAAAGGGAATTTCTTGTCCTCTGGCAGCTCCCATGCTAACAACACAATCGACAGCAAGAGCCATGTGTAATGGAACGTCTTGCTAAGCTCATGTGCTTCATGACAATTCGCAAGGAACTCGCCGCAAAGATAGTCTGCCCAATTGAACTGAACTTCTTCGGCGCACTGGGCTGCTAGCACGACGATAGGCATCGGCACCTCATCGGTGTGACACTTTTTCATCACCTTCCCTGCTAAGATCTGCATAGCCACCTTTACAACAAGGTCATAGATGCTGGATATGGCATATCCATGAGACTTCTTGACCAACTTAAACTTCTCCTTCATGGCCTCCGTGAGGGCCTGCTCACCACCTTTTCCACCAAATATCATGGCCGAATTTTCTTTTATGTAAGGAAACCACGTGATCTTGTGGAACAACCTATCAGTGATGGCTATTGGCTCCTCCAGCCACAAACACCCATCATGCACCAAGCATAGCAACTGCTTGATGACTAATACTGTAACCGGGGTGCGGTTGTAGTGCGTCACCCAAAGCAGGTTGAGAAACCCTACCTTGTCTACACCTCTGAGCCACCTCTGTGGCTCCAATGCGGTCATTCTGGAGGTTGTGTCGATAATGTGATGCATCAGCTACTTGGTCACCAGGTGTGGGAACTTCTCATGATCAGCGAAGTCCCAGTCTTTGAGTTTTAGCAGAGGAACCCGCCCCAAGCACAGTACTTCAAAGACAACTTCATCAGCAGTAAAGGGGTTTGTAAGGGGACCTTGCTCTCATCGATGTTCTTCAGAACCTTGATCTTGCCCTTGTGTGGAGGGACATACTCTGGCAACCGAGTGATAGCATCAATGCCCTAGGCTTCAACTTCCTCCATGTCTACTCCCACATCCTCATCATCCATCAAGATGTCTTCAATTTCTTCCTCCTCCGGCTCCAAATTAATGGCTTTTCCCTTCTCCTCTGCTGTAGGCTTTGGTGGGTTTCTTCTTGGCAATGTGCACACTAGTATTGTAGGTTGCTTGCCCTTTTTATCCTTCACTCTCTCCTTGGTTGGGGTCGGTTTTAGTCTCTGTGTCCTTGGTGACTTGGGGACTTCAGCTAATACTTCGGCAACCTCGGGAGCAAATTCTTCAACCTCCATCTCAATTTTCGGCACCAACTCCTCTACTTTAGTATCTATAGCTTCTGTGGGCATCGACATGATGTTCTGCAAGAATTCATGTGTCTCCTTTGGCAATGTCTCAAATATTGAACTAACTATCAGAAGTTCATAGTGCTGGTGACTCATGTGTGCCTTAGAGCTCAACAAATCAATTCTTGAAATGCCAAGTGTTTTTCGTTGGACATCCACCTGTAATTTATAGGGCATTTTGAATTTAAATATGACCGCTCCCCCCAAATTCAGTTCATTAATGCCAGATTGGCGACAGATTTTCAAGGATCTGACTCATAAATTTCATCTTAAATGCCAACCGCCCCCTCCATTTGGCTACATTTCTACCGTCAAATCATGAGCAATGACTTTAACGGTCACTTTCTGGTCGACCTGCGTGATTTCACCCTGGGTAGCGTAGCTCCCTTCGCGTTGTCGCGAACCTTGTGACACTTCCTTGCTTCGCACAATCCTCCAATCGCGCATCTCCCGAACCCGAGCAGTGTATTTTATAGTCCCATGCCTCCTTTCAGCTACCTGGAGCTCTAAGACTGTGCTACCTTCATAGAGTCACATGGCCAAACCACCGGTGTATGGCTTCAAGCGACTGTCATTCACCTTTCCTAGGAAGGGATCTCCATTCAATTTGACCAGTTGTCTCGCTTCTCCATCAGTAATCTCCTTAATGACATAGGGCCCTAACCAGTCCATTCGGAATTTCCCTGGAAATTTATCAAACTTGCTGTCATATAACAAAACTAGGTCATTTACCTTAAAGGTGCGCAACTTAATGTGTCGATCATGCCATGCTTTTTCGCGCTAATTTTGGACTTGTTGGTGAAATCCAACTAGAAATATTTCTTCCTCAAGCTTAGCCAGCTGCGCGAGCCTCTTCTCCAGGGCTCCGCGATCTGTCATACCCGTGAGTGCCGCTATACACAGACTAGGCATAATGTATTCCATGGTCATCACAACTTCAACACCATATACAAGCCTAAAGGGTGTTTGTCCAGTCAATTTCTTGCATGTCGTCCGATAGGCCTATAGTACTGCGGGTATGCGTAGGTCCCAATCATTTTGTTGAGCATTGCAAACCTTGGTCAGTGCATTCTCCAACACTTTATTGAATGCTTCCACTATCCCGTTAGCCTGTGGGTGATAAGGCGTGCTCTACGGTGATATACCTGAAATTCCTCCGTTAGTGCATTAATCGTCTCATTCAGAAAGTGCGTACCGTGATCACTCATCAAAATATTTGGACACTCGAATCGTGTTAGTACATACTCAAAGAGGAACTTCGTAGCAGTCCTCTTGTGTAATCCTTCACAGGCTATGCCTCCGCCCATCGAGTCAAATACTCCATCTCAGTGATAATGTACCTCGCTCCTGTCTTCTTCCCTTGGGGCTAATGGGTCCCACAAAATCTATCACCTACTTCTGAAAGAGTTGTAACGTCATCTGTGGATTTAGAGGCAGCTCATCCCTTTACGATGGCCTGCCAATCCTTTGACACACATCACACGTTTTGTAGTACTCTTTCGAATCTCGATGGAGGGTTGGCCACCACAACCCTACACGTAGAATCTTCTGCGCAGTCACTCTCCATGCATAATGCCCTCCCGCGGCACCCCCCATAAGTGTCCGCGAGGATACTTCTCCTTTCAAACTAAGGTACATACTGTCGCAATATTTCATCGGACCCCATTTTGTACAAATGCCCGATAATGACAAAAAAATATGTCGCATGCACCACTAACTCCTTCTTCTGTTGGACGGTGTATCCTTTTGAGGCAGTTCTTGTCATTAGGAAGTGTACGATATCTTCAAAATGACCATCCGCGACGTGCACTACAAATAGTTGCACGTTAGGCAATCCTTCTTCCAAATTAGTGCGCTCTTCCCCTGTTTTGATGCGTGACAGATGGTCTAGTCCCGCGTTCAATCGTTCAGGCTTCACAATAACTTTAAAATCATACTTCTCGAACAATAACAACCACCTACAGATTCTCCCCTCAACACAATATTATTGACTAAGTATTTCAACGCAGAATGATTCGTATACATTTTGAAATGGCCACCTAACAAATAGTGTTTAAACTTCTAGAGCACGTATACCATGGCTAACCCTTCGTGCTTGGTGGTGGAATAATTCTTCTCCGCCTTGGATAACCTTCTGCTTGCGAACGCTATAGGATGGTCCAAGTCTCCTCCGCCAACCTGTGTCAGTACTACTCCCAGCGCTATACATGACACGTCAACATGTACATGAAACTCCTTCTTCCAATCCAGTAAGACTAAAATTGGTGTGGTGACCATATTTTCCTTTAATACATCCAAGCTCCTCTTACAGTCCTCGTTCCAGTAGAATGTGACATCCTTTTTCAACAACTTCTCCATAGGTGCAGTGATCTACGCATAGCCTTTGATAAACTTTTTGTAATATTTGGTATGTCCTCGGGTAGCGCACAATTGTTTCACACTCTTCGATGCTTCAAAGTTAAGTATCACCATGATCTTCGTGGGATCTACCATCAGTCCCTATCTACAAACCACATGACCCAGTAGGGTCCCAAAAGGAACACAAAATAGGCACTTCTTCAGATTGAGTGCGATTTGGTATCTTCGACAAGTATCTAGCATCAGGTGTAAACTGGAGATATGACGTTTCACCAGCTCAAACAAAGTCCAGTCATCAAAGTACACTTCCAAGAACTTATGAATAAATTCCTTGAACACCGCAATGACTACGTGAGAAAAATTGCAGGCGCATTCTTCAATCCAAAAGGCATTACAGTGTACTGAAAACACCCGCACTCAGTTGCGAAGGCCGTCTTGGTCCTATTTTCTGGCGTGATTTTGATTTCATGGTACCCAAAGAACCCATTAGTGAAGGAATATGCTTCCTGGCCACCTACCTTGTCCAACACTTCATTAGTGAACGAAGTCAGGAAAGGATCATGTACACAAGAATCATTCAACTTCCTGAGATCTACGCATATCCTTATTTCATCCTTCTTCTTCTTCCCCTATACCACCATTGGGCTTACCTAATCAGATTCTTCCATATGCTGAATGATGCCTGCCGCGAGCATCTGTTCTAGCTCTAAGCGGACCTTTGCCTTATACTTCAGATTGAGATGGTAAGGTCTTTTCTTAGCCAGCATCGCATCGGGATTCAACGTGATCTTCACAACAACTAGGTCCCCGATTATCCCTTTTAGATCCGTGAACTTGGTAGGAACAAATCCTGGTATTTGCGGAGCAATTCAACAACCTTATCCACCATTGCGTCATCCTAGTAATCTCCAATCTTCGCGAATTTGGTCTCTACCTCCGTACCAATATTTACATGTTTCATTTTCAGTGGCACGGTTATATCAGGATTCTCAATTTGTAGTCCTTCAACCTCACGGTGACCTTCGGTTTCAGGGATGTTAACCTTTCGCAGATCCTCATCTTCTTCTTCAGTGATCATGTTATATCATTCCAACGTGTGACTCAACTGAGTAGTCCAATCAGGTTGAATCAGGTCCAAAGGATCCTGTGGTATCCTAAAGATTGCTGCTCTCACTTCTTGTAGTGCCTCGTTGATGCAATCAAACCCGTCTTCAAAGTTGAATGTCATTATGAATCCTTCACGTAGAATATCCCATTCACCTGTACCATGCTGAAGCTCTGTTTCTAAGTACCAGTTCATCAAGATGACATCTAGGGTTTGATAGAACAAGTGCACCCATTCAGGTTGGGGCTTCTCTCCATAAGCCTGAGCCCATTTGGCTAAGTGCATGTGCGGATCGTCCTTCTCGTCATACTTGTCTATCATTTGTACCTTCGGCTTCCCAAAGCATGTTCTCATCATCCTCCTACATTCGCGCCAATCATCAAATTTTCCCTTGTGTGTACCCCACCATCTTGCAAGCATAGCGCGCAGTGCCAAATCCAAAGCCTGGAAGCGGTGCTTTACTGATACCTCCCTCTCAAATGCATCCAAAAAGATATCTACATCATTCAGGCCATCATAAGTGGGCAAATATCTTACCTCTAACGACACACAACGTAGCAACTGGGTCATCATATTACAGCTTAGCGTGGTTACTTCATGTAACCAATTCTGCCAGCGTTCTAATTCTTCATTAGAGTCCGAGGTGGAGGAACTCTTGTGATCCCATGTAATTCGTCCATCTGCTGTTGGATTCACCCAATCTTGGTCTCACGCTGTTATCTTATAGATACAGTCCATATCGTCATCGCTTTCATAATCACATATTGTTTCAGTATAGCGCGATCCTTCAACAGGATCTAGAGGTACTATTATGCAGAGAGATTTATTATCAAATATCATCTTTCGCTTCTTTAGGTTGATTACCCCATTCATATTAGTAGCCCAATCAATGCCAAGGAGTGTAGGGTAGGGGTTGCTATCATCCACAATTTCTATTACTTCAAAGTTAGCCAGCATGCTCGCGCCTTCAATATCTACAGTCACCCCATGGGGATGATCTTCTGTTGATTTTCCATCCTTAACTAAATCAGAGACCACTATAGCATGGGTCTTCCCATCCATTCCCAAGTTTGTTTCAGTGGGACATTCGTGTCGGACCCCAGATCCAAGATAACTTGATCCATTTCATACCCTCTTATCTACACAATCGGCCTCATCTCTCGTCCTTCCCGTGGTTTATTCTTACCAATTTTTTGTACCACGCACGGTTCACCTGGAGTGTTTCCAACACATCTATTCACAAGTTCTTGTAATCCCTTTACAGCCTTCCTATCGTGTAGCAACATCATACAGGTCTCTAGGAAGGTTGTAAGCATAGAAGGGTCCATCTCCTGATCAAGCTTATCCTGGCTTCCTGAGGTGGAGGCCTCAGCAAAGCTCTTCTTCGCTTCCATGAATGTTTTGTGTGCGCACTCCAAATCGAATTCAGTCTCTTTTGTTGGAGATTTGCAAACCCATGCTTTGTCTTCGGATTGTTTCCCCTTATCATCCCCTCTTGCAATTCCACTTCGGAGCACTATATTCACATTCGGATCCTCTTCGCGAGGCTCAAACCTCATCATTTGCAGGTTCTAAGTCGGTTGAGGTGGTAGCGCCCCTTTGTCGCATATCCTCGCTATTAGCGTAGGACAGTCCTCCATTTCATGATCAAACATAGTGCAATATTTGCACGACGGATGTGTTGGGTTAGTGAAATCACAGGCATAATGTCCTCGTCCTCTGCAATTGTAGCAGATTAGTTGTCCTCGACCTCTGCCAAGTCCTCCTTTGCCTCAGCCTCATCTGTGCCCCTAAAATCTTGTTCACGCCATCCATATGCTCTGGTTAGGGGATGCATTTCTACCTGAACCCTATAGGTGGGTGTTTGTCCATCATCAATTCATAACTTCTGCAGTTGCACTCATCATGCCCTGCCGACCTACAGATGTTGTAGAACAGTCGTTGTGGTGTTTATACAAACTTTTGCAGCAAATGATAGTTATCCGTCGTATGTTTTCCTGCTACTTGACATATAGCACACCACAACATAGGCCCTGCACTTGGTCCTGCTTGAACTTTCGGCCTCAAAGGCATTGGTCCTCCTCCTACAATGTAGTTCACAAAGACCAGACAATGGTCTTTATCATGCCCCTGACCCTTGCATTTCAGGCACCATACCTCTTCGCGCACCTCCGGTTGAACTGTGTTATCCTGCTTCAAGCTCTGCGTTTCAATGCAAAGATTTTGCAACTGCGCGTGGATCTGCTGAACCCCCAGATTCAGATCTTGCATCGGTGTTTCATGTAGTCTCATCACAATATCCAAGGCCTCTACCTGATTCATTATCTTATGTTGGGACAACGCAACCCTCAGGTGTGGCAGGAGCGAAGCCATGAACCATTCATGGTGTTGTCCATCTGTTAAGTTCATATTAGCTTCGCGGATTTTACAATTCAATCTATGATCTAATTCCCAAGGTGTCTCACCTAGTTTCATCGCGATTTCCTTGAACCCTACAATCAACTGTGCCTCAGATTTAGGCCTACTGAATTCTTTGTTCAACGCGGTCTAGATGTCTGCTAATCCAACGTTTGGGTTATCATTAGAGTATTTATTATACCAGGTTAGTGCGTTATCCCGCAGAGCACTAACCAGTGTCGCCTTCTTCATGTGATCATCTGTAACGCCCTGACCTTCCCACACAGCTTTCACAACGAACCAAAACTGGTATGGGTCCTCATTTCCCAAGCCTTTGAACAAAGGCAGCTTCACTGAATTCACCATTCTAAACTGCGGTGGAGGTGGTACGGGTGAAGTCGCAGGCGATGGTGGTGAAGTTGGAGGTGGTGTGGGTGGAGGTGGCAGTCGCGGTAATCCTTGTCTTATTAACTGAATAGCACTTCGCGGAGAAGCCTGCACTACCCCCTCTTTGTCACTTCATGGAGGTGAAATTAATGAACCATATTCAGGACCCTTTCTTCCTTTGTTCCTGTAATCTTTTTCACTTCGCATAGCTCAGAACATCAAGGTAGCTGCATAATCTGTTTTTCGCACAATAACATTTTAATCTAGGTATTCAAAGACTTCAAGTAATTACCTCGTGGACCTTTGAAAAAGCACCGCTCTGCCTCGTTGTAGCTGACTGAGGTATTGACAGCGAATTTAGTCACAAATCCTCTTATGATGTGATCAAGCCAATGATCGACATCACAAGCGATCTTATCCTCAAAATATTCTAGTCTCTGTACTAACTCTAGGGTCCAAACAATAGGACGTCAAGTCTCCACCTTCCTTGGCTATCTACTGGCTTCGCGATCTATTCGTATAGTGTTGCTACCAATTTATAACTGATTATTTTATTTAAAAACCCTCTTTTATTCATCATTTTACTTTACTTAGCCTTTAAATTTCTTCCATATTCCTTAGAAACTGATTAATATAATGTTATTTCCATTATTTTTTATCTTGGAACTAATCTTAGGAATTTTTGTGTTAAAATTGAAAATTTCCAAAAAATTACAAGTTGTTGTAACTTCATGTAATGGCTTCACGGTTTGACATGTTACAGGATAGGTTGGAAAATTCGAAGACATAGGGATTGATCCTAAATGTACAAGGATGGTGGAATATATATCCACTCTCGGATTTGAAGATTATAGGTGGCCAGTGAACGCTGGTCAAACCCAGCTATTTTAGTAGAAATTCCAGATTTTGTGAACAAATTTTGCTAATTTTGAGATTTTTCTAAAATTGAGGATTTGAACTAATTCGACCTCCTTTGATGTAATTGTTAGGATTTCATTAGAATTATGAGTACGAATAGCTTCCTCTTTTTTTGAAGATTTATGATAAATAACTCAAAAGGAGAATTATATAGTTTAGTAGTTGTTGATACATGAAAAACTTGGGAACACAGTTTATGTATTTTTGATTTCTAGACTTGAATACAGAGATACAGTGTTGGAGTCCATATTTATGTTTCAGTTCTAGTAGTTGTCTTCATTTGAATTAGTCTAAAGTGTGCTTGCAAAGTGTCGAGGGCCCCCACTACAGAGCTAGTACACTTTTCCTTGAATTTTCTTTTACAATTGCATAGATAGATCTGATACCTAGAATTGTCATTCAATTCATATGCTACAAGTTTACAAAATTGGAAATTGTTAATTGAAGAGATCCACATCTGTTGTGAAAGAATTTTGTAAGAAAACCTCAATTGATATTCATCTTGAAATTGATAATTGTGCTTGCTATTTCATGGTTTTTTTTTTATCTCATAGCTTGATCTATAGTTTGTTGTTCATTGGTTATGATTTGTAGTTGCAGAGCTCAATTGGTAGTTTGATGACTAAACCTTGTAAGAGGTTCCACTATTGTTTATCTCAAAAGCTACATATTTCATTTACTGTTTTGTGTGATAAGTAATTAGGACTTTGTTTTCCATATATACAATTATATTTGTTTCATTTAAGTAAATGCTTAAGTGTTAAAAAGATAAAGAGAAACCTCTTGTAAAAGAGCAGTGTTGATTTTTCCACACTAAGCTATCATTTAGAAACCAAATCCTTCTAGATCTATATATATTAGATAGTGCCTCTAAGTGTAACTACTTGAGTTTACAGAGAAATTGAAGCCTGATTTACATCAATAAGTAAGGCCCAACATTTTGGCGTCGTTGCCAAGGAGGTGAAACTAGGAAGATTTAAAAAAAAAAAAATCTTAAATAAAAAAAACAACAAAAACATAGATTAAGTTTTAATTCTTTATGCCATGATTCTTTATGTCTAGACGTAGGGATGAAAAAGGAAGACTCACAAAAACCCCCCACTCAACAACTAACCCTCCATTGGGAGAAGAAACTTTAGAGAGGATTGAGTACACAACACCAATTGGAAAAGTTACTGTGAAAGAACTTGAAGAAAAACAAAGATCATGCCAGAGACTTACTCTCGTTGAAAGACAAATCCTACTAGCTTATGAGGCAAAGAAAAGACATATACCTAAGTCTTCTATAGTAGGGAAACTAAATGAGAGTAGTACAAGAATCCAACAACCTATCCTTGAACATATTGTTCCTCAAGAATCAAAATAGGAAGAAGAGATAAAAACCATAGACAAGTCACATATCACAATGGCTGAAGAACGAGGATCAGCCAGAGGACCTATTGCAGAACAACTCAGAGAATACGAGAGACAAATAGAAGAAAGGAGAAGACAAAGAGAGCTTGAAGAAAAACAAGGAAATGATACACTGTTTGGATGAAATCAAAATCGACCAGAAGAAGAGGAATCAACATTTAAATTTCCAATTCAAGATAGAGGAGAGTATATGGATGAGGAAATTAAAATGAAAAATATCCCACCTTATGTATTACCAAACTTTATGGCATGTCATCTGAAGACCCTGATTCATTTTTGTTTGAATTTGATATAGTATGCCGAACCTATGGATATACAGATGATGCACACAAACTTCCACTTTTTCCTGCCACATTAAAAGCATCAACGCTTAGGTGGTTCATGGGATTAGGTGAACACACAGACACTGATTGGGATAAAATGAGAAAAATATTTTTGAAAAATTATCAACCTTACTGTCGATCAAAAGGCTCTAAAGATGACATCTTTAGAATGAATCAACAAGAATATGACACCTTAGAAGAATACTTGGAAAGATTTTTATACAATCTGCAAAAATCAAAAGATAGAGCCATGTCCACTGATCTTATTCGAACAATATTTCTTAAGGGCATCCGGGACGAATATATAGATGACCTCAATCTCATGGGTAAAGGGGACATTTCTAATTTACCTTTTGATAAGATTGTTGACTTGTGTCAGAAGTACTCCAAAAGTAAAGCAAGAAATGGAAGAAGAGCTATGACATATAAAATCACTGAATCTGCCACAGGAAATATTACCAAAGTTGAACTAGGCAATCTATTTGAAGATTTTAAAACAAGCCTCTTAAGCACTTTGGGAAATCAAATAGCACTCTAAAAGCAAAGAAAAGACAAGATGAACGAGAACAAGTGTTGTCTATATTTTGTCCTAAATGCCGAAAAAACATGCTTTGAAAGAATGTCCTTTAGATAATGTTCAGGTCTGTGAGTTTTGTACAGAAAATCATGACACTAATGACTGCTCTAAGATGAAAGTTTTGCAAAGTTATAATTTAGAAGCTAATGCAGAGATGGAGAACTTATATTTTGTGGGAGCTCAGAGACCATGGTAGCCAAGACCTCTAGGTATGTTTCAAAATCCAAATCCAGCAAATTATGAAATGCCTGTTCAAAATCCTTGGAATGTACCTATGCCATGGCAAAATTGGTTTAATCAGCAGCAATAATCTTATCCACAACAATGATGGAGAGGATATTCACATCCTCGGGAATTTCCTCAACAACCACCTCAACAATATCAGTAGTCATTCCCAAACCCATATCCTCAACAATATCAGCAACGATACTCTCAGCCATATCCACCACAGTACACACAGCAATACCCTCAGCAACCAATTGCTTATCAACAGCAAAATCCTCAGCAAATATTACTTGTTCCTCCACCAATGAATCAACCACAACTACAATTACCATCTAATCAAACTCATAAACCTACATAGCTACCTGCTCAACCTGAAGCTAATCCAAATAATCGACTGGACAAACTAGCGTACAGTGTGGATGAGGGACCATCGTACCCAATTCTACCCTGCAAAACATGGAACTTAGATCTGGTCGAACTCTTCACATAGAACCTTCAGCTCCACCTGTTTCAAAGGAAGAGAGCTTGAATAAAACTGATGAACACGAATTGGAAATTTAGCTGGTCTTACGTCAAATGTCATTTCTATGGAGAAATATGTTGACCGTGGTATACCTAGAGTTACAACAATCATCAACAAAACCTCCATTCCAAATACTCTCATTGATTTGGGAGCTGCAATAAATGTCATGACATTGGATACAATGAAAACCTTACAACGACAAATTTACAGTCAACACCAATTGTTTTAGAATTAGCAAATCACTCTAAAGTCATTCATGAAGGGAAATTGGAAGATACAATTATTTCACTAGACTCTTGGGAGTATCGAGTTGATTTTCTAGTTCTCCATCCAAAGCCAAATTTAGGAGGACACCCTCTCATACTTGGCAGACCATGGTTGGCAACTGTTGATGCATTTATTGGGTGTAGATTGGGTAATATGATCATCTCCAAAGGAACAGAGAGAAAACAACTTACCTTATACCCATCAACGCAAGCTCCAACAGTAACACATAACCTATGGCTTGATGATAAATATAATGATAGAGCTTAAATACAATCAGTTTGAAGCATCAATCAAATTTATGATTTCAGGGAAGACAAAAATGAAGATTGGTAGAAATGTTTATCTCTCAACCTGATGTTTCAGAGGAATTGAGAAATGAACAATACACTGTTGCAGATCAAATATTGGCACAGAGCTTTTGGGAAACTTGTACCATATATTCTCTGAAAACATTATTTGAAGATATCTTTCCAATCAATTCCATTACAAACACAAAAAGAAAAACTGTAGAAATCAGCCCAGGAAAAACACTGAACATCGGAGAATTTTTAGATTCATCTCAGGAACAGAAATTTGCTTGGGACTACATTGACATGCAGGGAATTCACCCCGAAACTTGCACTCACCATATCTATACATACACTAGTATTTGACCAGTGAGGCAACCACAGAGAAGGATGAACCCCATGCTTAAAGAGACTGTAATAGATGAAATGTAGAAGCTACTGAAAGTAAATTTCATTTACCCCATCTCTGACAGCCAGTGGGTATCTCCACTAGTGATAGTCCCCAAGAAAAATGGTAGGTAGTGAGTTTGTGTTGACTACAAAGAACTGAATAAGGCCACCCTTAAAGACTATTTTCCATTGCCATTTATTAACCAAGTTTTGGATACATTGGCTGGAAAAATATCATTTTCCTTCCTAGATGGTTTTAGCGGTTACAATCAAATCAACATAGCCTTAGAAGACCAAGACAAAACAACATTTACCTGTCTCTGGGGCACATATGCTTACAAATTTTTACCATTTGGCTTGTGCAATGTTCCAACAACATTTCAGAGAGAAATATTAGCAATATTTGTTGTTCTAGTTCATGAATGTGTTGAAGTATATATGGATGATTTTTCAGTATATGGTGATTCCTTTGACCATTCTTTGCAAAATCTTGAGAAAGTTTTAAAACGATGTATAGAAACCAACCTGTCTTTAAGCAATGAAAATTTTTATATGATGTTGAATGAGGGAATAGTATTAGGACATCATGTTTCTTCCGAGGGAATCAAGGTAGATCAAACCAAAATTCAAATTATTGTCAAACTGCCAATTCCAACGAATCAAAAAGATGTAAGAAGCTTTCTTGGTTAAGTAAGCTATTATAGGAGATTTATTGAAAACTTTAGTAAGATAGATTTTCCTTTGTTTAAGCTTCTTGCAAAAGATGTATCTTTCAATTGGAATGATGCTTGTCAAAATGCTTTTGAGAAACTTAAAGAGAAACTGTCCACAACTCCAGTTTTTAGGGGGCCTAATTGGACTTCACCTTTTCACATCTCCACTGACGCATCCAATACAACAGTAGGGCCTCATTGGGGTAGAAAGAAGATGCTTTAACTTATGCCATTTACTTCATCAGCAATAATTTGACTCCTGCTGAACTCAACTACACAGTCACTGAGAAGGAAATGCTTGCAACATACATGCTGTGAACAAATTTCGTCACTACAACTAGTTATGAAGTCTTTGTTCACACTGACCACTCTACCATTAGATACTTAATGAACAAACCTATAACTAATGGCAGGATCACAATATGGTTACTATTACTGCAAGAATTTAATCTCACAGTATTGCACAAACCAGGGAAAGAGAACCAGGTAGCAGGTTACTATCATTGCCTGATGAACATTTATTTGCAATTTCAATATTAACACCATGGTATGCTGATTTAGCTAATTACATGTCCACGGGGAAGATATCTCCATCATTCAGCTCAAAGGAGAAGAAAGGACTGAGCAAACAAAGTGAAAGATATTCATGGGCTTATGGAGAATTATTTTATATTGGTTATGATTTAATTATTAGAAGATGTATCAGAGAGGATGAAATTATTGACATACTAAAATATTGTCATGATGAACCTTGTGGTGGCCATTTTGCAGCCAAGAGGACAGCACGCAAAATCCTTAGCCTTGGCTACTATTGGCCATCAATTTTCAAAGATTCAAAGAAGTATGTGATAAGTTGTGATAGTTGTCAATGCATGGGCAAACCAACTACCTCAGATGAGATCCCACTACAGCCACAGGTACATCTAGAGCCATTTGAAAAATGGGATTTGGACTTTGTTGGACCCATTAATCCACCATCCAAGGGTAAAAAGTACATCTTAGTATGTATAGATTATGTGACTAAATGGGCAGAATCCAAGGCACTTGTGAGGGCAATTGAGAAAACAATAGCTTATTTCCTTTTTGAAACAGATAAAGGGACTCAATTCACTTCTAGATTGGTTCAAGACATCACTCACAAGTACAAAATCAAACACAAAAGGAGTACACCCTACCATCCACAAGGCCAATGGCCAAGTGGAATCTACAAACAAGGCAGTGGAAGGGATCAAGACTAAAACAGTGGCAAAAAATAGAAAATATTGGGTAGATAAGCTGAATGAGGCACTCTGGGCTTATAGAATCACATGGAAAAACACAACAGGGTTTACGCTTTATCAGCTGGTGTATGGCAAAGAATTCATGCTGCCAATATAATTTCAGATACATACTTACAAATTGGCTGCAGATTTAGGCATTGATCTCTCTTAAGCACGAAAAAAAAATAATTATGCAATTGAATCAGTTGGATGAGATGAGACAACAAGCAGTAGAAAGGACAACACTGATCTAGCAACAAAGACAACAATGGCACGATAAATTAATCAAGAAGAAGGAGTTTAAATTTGGTGACTGGGCTCTACTATTTGACTCCAAATTTAAAGATTATAAAGCCAAATTTACAACACATTGGATGGGCCCTTATGAAATTCTGGGAGTTTTCTAGAATGGATCAGTCAAAATCAAAACCATTGACCAAGAAGACTGAACATTTATAGTAAATGGACACAGGCTGAAGATATACCATAAGCCTGTCAGCAAAGAAGATTTCATGAAAACAGTGACACAATAAAATGAGGTTCAGATAGTACAACAGTCTGTTGTGATATCTATGCCTTAGTCATTTTTCTACTTTAAAGTTTAAAACAAAGTAATAAAAAAAAATTACAAAAAAAAATAACAATAACAGTTTAGATGTGAAAACCAGACTCTAGCACACTCTAAACTCGAATTCTTACATGAAAACCAAGGAATTGGCTAGTAAGAATTCATTCTACTTCGTTTGTACTTCAAAATAAAAGTCTTTGACTATTTGAATTTCAAATTGATGACTTGAGGACGAGTCATATGATCAGCAGGGGAGGAGAAAAGTTTGAATTTTTTCATACCCTTTCATCTCCTTATTTTCAGAATTTCATTACAACAGAGGAAGGAATTTGTTTTACTTTCATTTTTGGGTGGACCTTTGAATAGAGGATTGGTATTCATATTTCTCAAGAAGGATTTGTTCAATCTAAATTTAGAACACATCAGCAAAGGAACTTGTTACTTGATAATTTTTCAGAAGGGACATGTTAAGAAGGAGAAGACTGCTTCATCAAATTATGTCATGCCTGTACACATCAAATAAGTTAAGCAGAGTTAAATTTCAACAAGGAAACACCTAAAGGCTTTAAGAAATTTTTTATTTAATACTTGAATTTATTTTATTAATTTCAATTTTTAAATAGTGGTGCATGATATTTATTGATTTCAGTTTCTCAATCATTTAGCCTATCCTATATCATATTCACTTAGCCTATCCTTCACTCAGTCGAATAGCCTGATTCTTAAGCCTATACTCATTATTCTATCCTTGTAGGATTTATTCCTACTCTTAAAAACTATCCATCCTAACCTATATATCCTATTTATTTATCCTGTACATAACACTTCGATCCATAAGTCTATACTCCAATACATCAGTCAAATGTGCCAACAAATCCACAAAAACAAACCTAATCAGATCTAGTCAAACACAGTCACAGATTAGACATTTCTAAGGTACGAGGTACAGGTTCAATGATTTAAATAGCCATGCAAAAATTTTCATGGTTTTTAACTGAATTTTTTTTACGAAATGCATATATTATGATGAAACATTTAGATGATGGTTGAAAAGGGTATTAAGGAAATATTATGACAAAGTTTCATCATAACATGGATCAATGGATAGTTTCAAGTAATTAAAGGAGAACATAATGATCCACAGTTACTCACAATCTTAGCCAGGGTTCATACCTTTCCATTATGTCGAAGCTCATCATTTACGAAAATTGAATGTGATTGTTCCTTATAACCACCGGGCTTATCATTACTGAGTATTGTGCTGTAGAAGAGGTTCATTAGTGTTGAATGTTATGTCTAAAGGTGAAGAGATCATTAGTGAGTGTTTGATAAATCCTAAACGCGTAAAAAGCATTTGCTCGTTCCTAGAAACCCTGAACGCATGAGAAACCCTCCTTGAGGTATGCGTGAATCGTAATAAGGAGAGCTACGAGTATGTTGACAATGGAAATGTCAACATACAAGTCTTAAGGGCCAAATTACACAGGACCAGCCGAGAATTGAGAAGGAGATTCCAATTTGAGGACAACAGTCATTTTCACTCCAGCAGAGAAGAGAAATTCACAGCATAAGAACACCATTCAGGATAGCATAGGACCAGGTAGTTTTTTTCAAAAACCTTGGTCAATTCTTCTTACAAAGTAGGGTAAAACGAAAACTAATTCTCATGGAAAATAGAATAGAGCCGGAACAATTTGATATTTCTAAACTGCATAAAGACTGTGTAGACATCCTTAGGGCAAAACAATGGTTAGTTTTTCTAGAAAAATTTAATGGACACAATGAGTTAACAACTAGGGAATTTGCTTCTTCTTTCACTAGAGAGATAGCCATAGTAGGAAACCTATCCTTTAGAGTTTCATAGGATATAATTTCCCAAGCTATAGGCATAAGTCCATAGGGAGAGAAATATTTCAAAACCAAGAAGTTTAAGGAGAAATCCTAGACACATTTTGTATCTAAATCAAGAGTATCAGCAGTTAATTGGAAGACAGAAGTTCCTAGGAGTTAGCTTATTCATCCTTGGGATGAAATAGTCTATGTGATTCAAAAATTCATAACATGTGAGGGAAAATATAGTATAGTGTATCTTTATCATATTAAACTATTGATGCATCTGAGGGGAGACTGTGTTATAAGTTTACCATATTTTCTTCTGCAAAGTTTAACTAAGATGTCCAAGACTATACAAAAAACATAGAAGTAACATGGATAGGAGCTTATATCATTTTGGCTTGTGAAAATTTTAATTGAGTTTGAATTGCAGAAGATAGGATTATCCTGAAAAATGTTTCTGGTCCCTAATGAATTTACAACAGATGAAGAGGGCTTTGTGAAAATTTTAATTGAGTTTGAATTGCAGAAGATAGGATTATCCTAGAAAATATTTCTGGTCCCTAATGAATTTACAACAGATGAAGAGGAACAAGAAAGGCAACAAAATCCAGAATTATTGGTTGATGTGGATGATATAGAAGAGGAATTTTCAGAGCACATACCTAATACCTTTGCTCCATCTAGTAGCAGTGTAAAAACCAGAAAAAATGGTAAGAGAAGAAACTGAGGAAGCTGAGAAGGATAAGATTTTTACCACCTATAAAAGGAGGTCTAGAAAGAGTCAATTTGGTCAAAAAGGGAAAATAGTGGAAGAAGATGACATCTTATAGTAGCCTCAGCATGATTATATATAGGAATTGGAAACAAAGGGCAAGGAGGAAGAACTACAAGAACAAAAATCTTCAAGCAAACAGAAAAGGAAATTGGAAAGGAAAATTGAAAAATTGCAGCAACAACTTATGGAGTCTGAAATTCTGGAAAGGGTTTTGAAGGAAGAAAATGAAGCCCTTAGAACATAAAGTAAAAAGTTTCAGGATGAAAATGAGAAGTTGAAGAAGAAGGTCAGGAAAATCCAAGCCTACAAGGTTCAAATTGGTAAGAGGGCATATAAATTATACAAACAGAAGAAGGCCATCAAAACTAAATACTAGATTTTGAAAAATGAATACAAGGCCCAAATGAAAATTGATGCTTTACTCCAGGCAGCAGAGGCAGAGGCAGAGGCAGAAACAGAGGGAAGAGGCTGATAGGTTAGAATTCATTTGCATGAGGACATGCAAAGTCTTGTGTTTGGGGGAGATGTTGGTACCAATTTATGACTGATTATTTTATGTAAAAACCCTCTTTTATTCATCATTTTACTTTACTTAGCCTTTAAATTTCCTCCATGTTCCTTAGAAACTAATTGATATAATTTTAATTCCATTATTTTTATCTTGGAATTAATCTTAGGAATTTTTATGTTGAAAATTTCCAGAAAATTACAAGTTGTCGTAACTTCCTGTAATGGCTCCATGGTTTGACATGTTGTAGGACAGGTTGGCAAATTCAAAGACCTACAGATTGATCCTAAATGTACAAGGATGGTGGAATATTTATCCACTCTCGGATTTGAATATTATAGGTGGTCGGTCAACATTGGTCAAACCCAGCGATTTTAACAGAAATTCCTAATTTTGTGAACATATTTTGTTATTTTTGAGATTTTGCTCAAATTGAGGATATAAACTAATTTGACCTCCTTTGATGTCATTGTTAGGATTTCATTATAATTATGAGGAGTACAAATAGCTTCCTCTTGTTGTGAAGATTTATGATAAATAACTCAAAAGGAGAATTATGTAGTTTAGTAGTTGTTGATACATGAAAAACTTGGCAACACAGTTTATGTATTTTTGATTTCCAGACTTGAATACAGAGACACAGTGTTGGAGTCTATATTTATGTTTCAAATCCAGTAGTTGTCTTCATTTGAATTATTCTAAGGTGTGCTTGCAAAGTGTGGAGGGCCCCCACTACAAATCTGGTACACTTTTCCTTGAATTTTCTTTTACAATTGCATAGATAGATCTGATACTTAGAATTGTCATTCAATTCATATGCTGCAAGTTTACAAAATTGGAAATTGTTAATTGAAGAGATCCACATCTGTTGTGAAAGAGTTTTGTAAGAAAACCTCAATTGATATTCATCTCAAAATTGACAATTGTGCTTGCTATTTCATGGTTTTTTTTTTTATCTCATAGCTTGATCTATAGTTTGTTGTTCATTGGTTATGATTTGTAGTTACAGAACAGAATTGGTAGTTTGATGACTGAACTTTGTAAGAGGTTCCACTATTGTTGATCTCCAAAGCTACATATTTCATTTACTATTTTGTGTGATAAGTAATTAGGACTTTGTTTTCCATATAGACAAATATATTTGTTTCATTTAAGTAAATGCTTAAGTGTTAAAAAGACAAAGAGAAACCTGTTGTAAAAGAGCATTGTTGATTTTTCCACACTAAGCTATCATTTAGAAACCAAATCCTTCTAGATATATATATATTAGATAGCGCCTCTAAGTGTACCTACTGAGGTTGACAGAGAAACTGAAGCCTGATTTACATCAGTAAGTAAGGCCCAACATATAGCTCAACTGGAAAGGAACAAAAAAAAAATCTCGTGGATTTATGTATATAGGTACCTATCCAGTCATTGTTCCTTTGCCAGTCGCGTGTTCCTGTTCTCATGTGCTGCGAATTCGTGGATCTTCCTATCCAACCAGTCTCCGATCTCTTTCTTAGTTGGATTCTAGTGATACGACATCACACATCTCTTATGCAGATTCCGGTCCTGGCAACGGAACCATTTGTTGGCTTGGTGGGGCCTAACCCAGGTTCAACGTTAGTTAGCCAAACAAATCCCTACACTATTGGCCTTTTCCGCATCAACCCACAGAGCGTGGACCGAATTCTCACCCGAAGCAATATGGGGGGATGCTGGAACCAAGTTTTCGCACCCTGAGATGGTCGTGATTTCAATTTATCCCTCCTATTCCTACTTTTGCGCAGGTCATTAAGTTATAGGGCTCTGTCTGCCTAGCCCTTTATTTTGCCCTTCAGTACCTCCGCGAAGGGGTATGATTGACCTTCGTGCAACCCTAACCTGCGGTTTAGGTACTTTTGTGCTGCTTATGCAGCGTATAGAACAAGTTTCCAAGTTAGCCTTAAGTGTCTTACTTATCTTATTAAACAACCACAATTAGCATCGCGTAAACAGATATCCTTAATTGCGTTCAATTATCCAACATAATTACATACATTTGCGCATCACATAAACATTATAAATGAAATTCTTACACAATCTGACAAGATGCATTAACAGGAAATAAGACACAGAAATTGTAGAATGCTTCTCTTTATTGATATCTTCAAATGATTACAGACTATATCCACCCTGCGCACACAGCTGCAGGGGTCCATGCACTCAGCTGCGGACTTCTACCCTAGGCCTCTGTGCACTCAGCTACGGACTTCTACCCTAGGCCTCTGTGCACTCAGCTGCAAAGCCTCTACCTACACTAAGACCCGAAACTTAGACTTCTCTCCTTATCGCTTAAGACTTCTTACTACAACTCATGACTCATCTAAACTACTTAAAGCTTACTTACTTAGCTCTTTTTATACAATCCCATGGTCCATGAACCAAGGGTAGATATTTACAGCCGACTTTACTTTACAAAATAAGGGTGGACAACCCTTTATGACTCATGACACCTTCGCGCTCCTTGACCACAAAATGCGGAGTCTTTACAACTTTATTACAAAATTTGACCCAAAACATGGCCTTTTAGCCCTAAAACTATAATTGGGGGATCCCGTTCCCAACAACTACTTAAAACTTGTCTCAGGTTCTTTCATGCTATAAATGATACACACTTTTTCAACAATTTATCATCAATTTAGAGTCATATCACACTCTTATATATCATGTTTCTTCTATGCAGGTAGCCACAATCACACTTGCTCCTACGCACCAAGAAATCTTCTGCCACAAGTGTGAATTACAATTGTGGGCTGCTTAGTAAATAAAACTCTACATTTTTCCTTATCATTATGCACAATGTCTTTACATTCTTTGATCCACGTGAAATTGTATTTCTCATGATTGAGCCAACCTCTAAAACGATCTTGATTTATTTGGATTCTTTCATCACAACAATATGTTGATCAGTCAACCACTACAACTAAATGACTACTTGTGATCAACACACTCATTAATGCACTCCACTTTATCAATCACAACAATCACACTCAGTTAATGGCATTCTCAGGCTCTCAATCCATCAATACTGGAGTGATCGAAAGCCCATTAGACCTATGCATTCATCTCATTGCCATTGTTTTAGACTGTGCACGGGCTCTCAAAACCCATAACTATTTTACGTATTGGTGAGCTGGACTTTAGAAGCATGGAGAATTTAGCCCATTTGCAATACTTAATTTGACATTTTAATTCAATGAAGGCTCCACTCACACAAATATGTACTCAATCTCAAGTACTTTATCTTAGGATTTCTATGTCTGGGTAGATTCGATCTTCATCACATAATGAAGTTATCCCCTCTAAGATAATCGAATAAATCCTTCAAAGTTGGATGTCTTAGCTACCATATAAGGAATTTAATCTTTCAAAAATTGTCCTCTAATAAAATAATTCGGCTCCCAGAGAATGAGCTCAATCTCAAAATTATGGACAATGTCGACCTGCTAGCTGTGAATGCGTTCAAACTCCTAAACTCAACCCTTTAAGAATATGAGCTTTTAATAAAAGGCTCTCGACCTCCAAGAATATATGTACTCTGCTTCAACAATTTCTGAAACTCAACCTCTTCAAGAGAGATGTTAGCAATATAATCTTTGCCTCCAAGTATTACTTGACTTCCCTTAGTTATGAGGAATTTTCTAATATTCAGATTGAGTAAATTTATATCAATAACTATAATCATCTTCAACAAATAATACACAAACTTAGATCAAAATCAACCTACCAAAAAAAAAAAAACCCTAAGGTTGATAGGAAAACCAACTCTAATGCCATTGTAATATCCCTTTTTTGTTTTTAGCAAAATTTCTAGGAATTTTTATGTGGCACAAATATTTATCGAATTCCATCTAAAACACCATAAAAATATTCCAAATTTATCAAAACAATAGTTTCAACAAATAAATCAATCTTACAATAAAACCTAGAAAACAAATGCAAATGGCATGGTAACAAACTCAACTTTATTATATTATCTAGAATAAGAATAAATGACAATAGATTGCAATAGTTGAGATAATGATGGCCATCAAATAATATGTTGCAATTATGAACCTAACCTCCAAAATGACAATTGAAAATGATGCCAAAATTTTATATCCAAATGATACCCACTCCATTCCTTAGATACTCTCAAAATTTGATATCCAATTGTTGTCATTGAAGCTTCGTGATATTTTTGGATGAATCTCCTCAACTATGGGTTGGGTTTTCATGCAACTCACAAAAGGAAACCCAATTGTTTTCAACATGGGGCTTGCTGAAAGATGAGAACCCCATTCCCATTCTAGAAGATTCTTTGATTTACTTTATTAGAGTGAGTTTTAATTTATTTTATTTAAATCACTTTTCCCCTTTTGTCCTTTTTCTCTCATGAAGCACTTTCCCACTCTTTTATTTAATTAAGTGATTAATTAAAGTCATTTTTAATCCGAGAAAAGGATTATCTTGCATCCATTCTTTCTTCGGCCATTGAAAATCACTTTTAACACTCCCATCATATAGATCTCTTCATTCCAATTCCAATGAGATATTACACTAAGGTGTTCCTCCAAATAATACTCTTTCAATGACACCTTTAGTGCTTTTAATTTACATATGATGATTATAACCCCATTTTATGAGAATAATCAAAATGCAATGGAACCAAGAATAGACTATGTAGAATTGACCCCAATGATGAAATATGTCAAGTGAACTCCATCGGGAACCATAAGGTTCCTCCAAAACCCTGTAGTCCCACTAATGATGTAATCTCACTCCTGTGACGTGGCTATTAGTAACCCTGGAAATCCATCCTAACCACATCATAAGGGAAACTAAAAATGAGGACATTACAATTTCTAAGTTATAGAAGGCATGGCAACCACTCATGGTTAAGGCTTCCAATGACAAATCTCAACTTGGATTTTGGGGGGATGGGGGAGTGGAATATGATGATAGTAGATTGGGCTTGTGTCTTAGCTTAGGGCCCACCTAAAGGTCAATGACCTCTAAAACCCACCAGAATCTCATTCTCTAATGTAGTGTGGTAGTGAAGAGAAGGCCAACTACATAAATAAACAACCCTTAGAAGAGACGAAAGCTAATAGTATAAATAAGACTCTTCCAGGGGTGAGCTGAGAAGATAATTAAGGATTAGACCCAAACAAGTGGAGGGACAGGGTGAGGCATTAGATGCAGAGAATGAAGAGGAAAGGGTAGGTGTTAGGCATGGATTAAAGAATAAATAAATGAGAACAATAACAAATATTCTAACACAACCCTATTTCCCTGTAGACCAAGCACTAAATTCCACCATGTAGAGAGAAACAAATTCATAGTCTAAAAATGATTTGACATAGGAAGACTTGTTACCCATTTCCTAGCAACCCAATGGCCTCAAATAAGAAGTGATCCTTTATTTCTCCTGGACACCACGAATTCCCAATCAAATTCCTTGTACAACTTCATGCTTATTCCTGGTTCTAATTCCTATAGAGTTGAATATATTTTTTGGGTGCACTCTTAGGAGACTAGGGCCTTCAATGCATGATAAACTATAAATTCTAACACCACAATGGAATTGTCCCACTTAGGGTATGGATTTTCCACTTGTAGTGCAAAAAAATGAGGTCTACAACAGGGAAAGAATGAATTCTTAGTGAAGGTTAAGTTTTCCAACATAAAAATGTATACCAATGAGGTTGTTAGCATATGCGGTTGCATGGGGAGGGATGACCATGCCACCCCCCTCTTTAATGCAAGGAGAGGTTGTAGGGAGGAGTTGGATATGATTTGTCCATAATGACCACTCCACGACTTGCAATTATGATGCCATATTGATATTTGGATTCGAACTTCCCACATTAGGCTCTAAGAAATCTACAACCTTGTTTTTAGATCTACGAGAATGAGAAGTGATGATAATGGGGAATATTGAATCAATTCCTAATTACGAGCTACAAAGATATTAAGTTTCCAACTCTTACAAATCTTGTACAGAGGGGACCCATTTAGTGGTGTTTTAAGCATGTTGATGAGTAGTTGGGAGTCACAATCCGCTTTGAGCTTTTGTAAAACCATTCTCCTTGGCATGCTAGAGTCTTGTCTCCAACATAAAGGGTTGTCAGATATACACTTGATATTATGGTAGTAATTTCATATACCCTTGATTTTAGGGTAACAATAGTGGGCTATTAGGTATACTCTTGATATTATGATAGGATTTGGATAGATGTTATTATAGCACTTGAAAGATAAAAGTGCTACCTATTCACCATGGTTTAAAACAAAATAATGGTTTAATCTCTTATAAAATAAACTTTCAAACTAAAATACATGGATGATAAATATATTTAAAAAATAACACATATAAAATTCTTGTCATTTAACTTGCATAAACTATTTATATAACTAATTATTTATAAATTAAAACTTTTTTATCCTGTAAATAAAATAAATTCCATCGAAATTACTTTAAAATATATTTTAATACTTAAAAACTATAACTAATTATTTATAAAATTGAACTTTTTATCCTATCAATAAAATAAATTCCATCAAAATTACTTTAAAAATTAATTTAATACTTAAAAAATATATTAAAATTATGTAACTATGAAAAATTACATCTTCAAAGTATTAACCAATCTAGATTTGTCTTAACTCTATATCTACTAAGCGCAAAGAGGAATCAAATCTTTGGATCTACTAAGCGCCAAGGGAGATCAAATCTCTTGCTAGATTCAAAGTTAAGATGATTTAGATGGTTTAATTTCCACTTGTATTCCACATGAATACCATGGGTTAATAATATGGGTTCTCATAAACGTGGAGCTCAAAAACCATGGGTAATTTGACTAAGTCAATTTTATCTTAACTACCCAACAAAAATTAATAATAATAATAATATAGAAATTTTATTACTTAATTTGAAGATATTTATGTTTTTTTTTCAAAGAAACGAGTATGAGAAATCTATTAAAAAATAGAGTTGGCATCTAGCCCAAAACAATTACATTTCTTTAATAGTGCCAATATTCTTTCTTGGTTTGACATTTAGCAGAAAGTCTTAAAGAAACCCTCAAATGATTACTCTGTTAAACAATTTTTTTAATCATTTCCAACTAAATTTTTTCCAAAAAAATCTTAAAATCCATATGCATTTACACTCCATTTTCTGCTACTTTAATTTAAAATGACTTCTGGTTCTTCTTGGCGAAATATTTTTCTTTTTCTTCCCCAAGTTAATCCAATATGCACTTTCTGATGTGTCCAATGAATCCTTTGATGCACAAACCTTGTTATTTTTCATATCTTCCTTATTTTCCCAAGAAATGGCCTTGTTAGCAATTTTACTAGGGAATTTAAGAGATGTTCATATTTCACTAGAATTTATTGTTTTTCATTGTTGTTGAATTTGATGGGTCCCCAAACTTCTTTATCAATATTTTCTTCCTAAATTTCCTTTGCTTATCACTCATCCTAAGATTATTTTTCCATATACACCAAGTAATGCTTGTACTTAGCTCCCTCCCACCATATAAATATTTAGTTAATTTTATGGGCATTGTTGTTCTGCAAACGCTTTTGGGTAGTTTTTGAGAACGTGCCCAGTTTCATAGCACACTCTATAATTTGAGAACGTGCCCAGTTTCATAGCACGCTCTGTAATGAAAATATACATTTTCATAGTCAATATTTTGAGCCCACGCATAATTTGGAGCAAATAGATTAATTTTAGCAGGAAAACCCTTGCTGAAATCCATATCCACACAAATTTGTGCATAAATATTTTTATAATACAATTTTGTGCTTGATTGCAACAATCAAATTTTCCTAATGCATTTCCAATAGAGGATAACATTAAGGGATTCCAAACATCCAAACGAAGTTTTAGAAGCCTAACACAAATAGGAGATGAGAAAATGGATGTTGATACCAGATCAAAGGTGGGAGTCTAAGGCTACAAAAAAAATGCCAACACTGCCCCAAAACCAAGGCCTAGAATCACAAAATTTATGTTGTCTTTGGCATTATCAAAAGCAACAACAAAGAAACCCTGAGCTAGAGGATAAATGGTTAGATCTTCTGAAAATAAGGGTTTCCATGATTCAACGATCCACTTGTGTAGATTAGATAAACACGGTCAAAACACATTAAATCTGCATACTAACCCTTTATCTAGAAAAAAAAAAAGAAAAGAGCAAGCTTCTTGATCCACACCAATATTTGGGGTCGGAGCTTCTTGAACAACCAAAAGAACATATCCAACTTTCAGTATGACACTATACAAAACATAGGCCTAAGTTGTCATTGTTTCAACAAATTTCTTCCTGAGTCTCCATAATTCGACATGGATCAAGAAAATGTAGAAACTCTAGACGCCACTCATATCATAGGGAAAATATAAAATTGAAGATATTCATATTTTACCATATGGTTATTTTTATAATTGTCGAAGACAAAGTTATATTGTTTTTAGTCTTTAATCAAAAAGCTTTAATTTTAATTAAAACCAAAAATTGCTTTAAATTTTTCATAATGTAAAATTTTGTATTAAAATGAATATTTGAAAATAGAAAATTATTTTTTAACTCTTTTACAAATAAAATTTCTATTTTTAAATTGGTTGTTGACAATTTTTATATGGTTTAAAATACATTTATCATGATTTTTTTTTAACTAATAATTACACCTAACAAAAATTTAATAGTTGTCGTGCTGGTAGGAACAATTGTCATTTATACAGGCATAATCTTTGGCTAAAAAATCTAACCACTTCAATTTTATTTGAAGGCAGTGAATTCATGCCAACCATGTGGAGGGGATGCTCAAGTCCATTATTATTGTGTTGGATCATCAATGTCATCCTTAGTTTCAGGGATGCTCAAGTCTATTATTATTGCGTTGGATCATCAATGTGATCCTTAGTTTCAAAACATTCCTGGGTAACAACATGTAAGATATGGGTAACAACATGTAAAATATGGACACTGACAAACAACCACATTCATGATCATAAAAAAGTAATCAACGATGATCTAGATTGGTTATCTTGCTTGCCATTGCCATATTGGTAAGAATTACTATCATCATCATGTATCAACCCATGTTTGCCTAATTACTCCGTGCTAATCCCACATGCTCCATGAATCCATAAGTTGGTGTGGGGTAAGTATAAATAAATTAAACGATCAGTATCCATCACATTAAAATTAATTTTTATATTTCTATATTTTTCTTTAGATTTTAGGTCATTCATAAGATTATCAACTTATAATCATTAAATATACTAAGGACACATCAATTTTTTTATTTTATTTTTAAATAATAATTTTGACTCAAGTATGAAATTATGAAACTAAATTTGAGGGTGAGATTATTTAACAATTTTCTTAAGAATAAATAATTATTTAATGTGGATAAAAAATCGAATCCTATGTAGCTAGTGGATTCCCCATGTTACGATTAACTAAAAAAAAATTAGTTAATTACAATAATTTCTAAGTTGAGCAGATGAAAAAATTAAAAATTTTAGTTAATTACAATAATTTTTAAGTTGAGCAGATGAAAAAATTAAAAATTGTTTATTGTTGCATATCTGCCCAATTTAAAGAATGTATTTATATTGAAATCGTTTTATATCAACAAAAATATATTTTAAGTAGTTATATCAAAATTATGGTGAACAAGATTGAGAGTCTTATTTATGAGAAGAGTAGAGTGTCAATCGGCAGATTATTATTAATTAATGGAATTTCTATTTTTTTTTAATAAAATTAATGTATTTAGTTATTGTATTACTTGTAATTTATGCGAAATGTATTTATTTATATGTTTATTGGACATTGATATATTTTTATAATAATATATATATATATATTTGTTAATTAATTATTTTATTTTTAATTAATATTATTTTTACTTATTTATAAATATTTAATTATTTAAAAATAGTTAAATATAATTTATAATTAATTATATAAAATGAAAATATTTAATTGTTTATATAAATTTATAATTTTTAAATAATATTATAATTATAATTATTTAATATTATGAACTATATTCATTTTTGTTGGATTGTGTTATATTTTTTCCACGATTAGCTCGCGTAGTTAATTGGGGGGTTAGAATTCGTTGCATCGATTGCATAGCGAGGGGAGTCACAAGGGGTTTGAGGGGTGTGGGTAACCCCACTCTGGGGTTTGAGGCAGCGCCGCGGAAAATTTTGGTTTTCGACCCTATGTTAGGTTGGGCGGACCTACCTATGGTTTTGTGCATGACTTTCGCACATGGTTTTGGACGCGATGTTTTTCGGTCCATGGTATTGGATGCTTCGGCATGTATAAATATGTATTGTAAACAGTGAAAGGAAAATAATGAAAAATCAAACCAGTAGTCCTGGTTTTGGGATCTAGGGGAAAATCTCTGTGTATATGTGTTATGCTCTCGCATTGTTTATTTTCTGTGTTTTAGAATTCGTATGTAGGTAATTTTTGTACGGGGTTAAAACTACTTTGGTATACAATGTTGTTTTGGGCTTCAAGGGGACAACATTTGTTGGCTGAGGGGTTTCGTTCGGGCCTGTGGTAGACCCTATTCAGTGGGAGATCTGCGAGATTGATTCTGGTGGTGAAAGAAGATGACAAGCATTGGAAAGATAGAGATCGAGAAATTTAGTGGTCAAAGTTTTGAGTTGTGGAAACTCAAGATGGAGGATCTGTTGGTGGATAAAGATCAGTGGATCGCGGTAGATCCGAGTACTAAACCAACGGGAGTGTCCGATGAAGAATGGAAGAAGTTGGATCAAAAGGCAAAGAGCACAATATGATTGTGTGTCTCAGATTCAGTGTTGCTGAATGTATCAGGGGAAGCTAAAGCGAAGGCTTTGTGGGACAAGTTAGGGACTTTGTACCAATCTAAGTCTCTGGTGAATAAACTATTCCTATGGAAAAAGCTGTATAACCTGAGGATGAAAGATGGAGACTCGGTGACAGAACATCGGAATGTGTTTAATACTGTGGTAAGTCAGTTATCGTCTATTGATGTCAAAATTCCAGATGAAGATAAGTGCATTAGTTTGTTGTGTTCTCTACCAGATTCGTGGGATAGTCTGGTTATTGTAATAGGTAGCAATGCAACTGCCTTGCAGTTTGATGAAATAGTCTCATCCTTGCTGACGGAGGAGATGAGACGGAAATATATGGAGAGCCAGAATAGTGATGCCTTGCCTGTACGAGGACGGTCCGAGAACAAAAACAAAAATAAGTCATCGAGTGGGAGGTCTAAATCTAGAGGGAGATCTAAATCTCTAGGAAACCTGTAAAGGTGGTGTGCTAGAAATGTAGAAAGGAAGGGCACTACAAAAGGGACTATAAATCTAAAGCTCCTGATAAAGGAAAGGGATTTGGTGATGCTCCTTCTGCAGAGGCGAAAACTGCCTCAGATGAAGGTGGGGATGTGTACTTGGTTTCTTCAAGTACACATGTAGATCATGAGGCATGGTTGATTGACTCAGGTGTATCCTTTCACTTCACTCCCCATAGAGAGTGGTTCTGTGAGTATGAGAAATATGATGGTGGTGATGACAGGAAGGCTAGAATCGTTGGTCATGAAAAAGTAAAGTTGAAGTTGCAAGGTGGAAGGCTTATAACACTTCTGGGTGTTCTGCATATTCTTGCATTAGCCAGAAATATGATTTTTGTAAGGAAGTTGGATGATGCAGGTGTAAAAATAGTATTCGAGAAGGATCCCTACAAGATGGTTCGGGGAGCATTGGTATTGATGCGGGGAGTTTGGATTGGAACTTTGTACAAGCTGCAAGGTAGCAGTGTTGTTGATGGGTGCAACAGCTTTGTGGTTCCTGAAAGTGGAGCAGAAAATTGAGTGTTCTCTAGAGAGAAGACCATCTTGTGGCATCAAAGGCTTGGACATATTGGAGAGAAGGGCCTTCAAATACTTCACGGTAAAGGTATGGTAGAAGAAATGAGTAATAGCTCTCTGGATTTTGATTTCTGTGAAAATTGTGTATATGGGAAGAAGAATCGGATGAGTTTCCCCCTGGTGGTAAGAGGGTGAAACATATATTAGAACTTGTGCACAGTGATGTGTTTGGACCTGTGAAGGTTCCATCACTGGGTAAGTTTGTGTACTATGTATCATTTATAAATGACTTCTCAAGGACTACATGGATATATTTCCTTAAGAAGAAATCTAAAGTCTTTGACGTTTAAAGAATTTAAGGCTCTGGTGGAAAACCAAACAGAGAAGAAGATAAAAGTTTTGAGGACAGATAATGGTGGAGAGTTTTGCAGTAAGGAATTTGAAGAATTCTGTAAGAAGTGTGGTATAGCAAGGCAGAAGACTACTCCATATACACCTTAGCAAAATGGGGTTGCAGAAAGAATGAACAAGACATTGATGGAAAGGGAAAGAAGCATGCTCAGTGGTGTTGGGTTACAACAGGAATTTTGGGCAGAGGCGATGGAGACAACATGTTACCTGGTCAATAGAGCACCTTCATCATCGTTGGAGGGTAAGACTCCACAAGACGTACGGACTGGTAAGAAACCCTCTCTTTCACATCTGAGGGTATTTGGATGTGATGCATATGTACATGTTCCAAAGGAGAAACGAACTAAGTTGGATAGTAAATCTGAAAAGTGCATCTTTATTGGGTATAAGGATGGTTCAAGGGGTTATAAGCTTTGGAAACTAGTAACAATGAAGGTTGTGTACAGCCGAGATGTGGTGTTCAAAGAGGTAAAAGATGTTATTAAACATGAAGTCCAACCAAAGGAACTTGGGAAGATAGAGTTTGAGCTAAATGAGGAAGAATCAGACTCTACAGCAAAGGAGGAATCAAAAGATGAAGAGCCACAAACTCCAGGTGTGAGAAGATCAGTTCGAGAAAGAAGGCAGCCAGAAATGTATAGTCCATCTGCTTTCTATTCAAATTTTTCTTTTTCTATTACTGATGATGATCCCAAAACTGTGAAGGAAGCAGTAGATTCAGAGGATGGAAAACTCTAGAAAAACGCCATGGTTGATGAAATGGCATCTTTGCACTAAAATGAGGCTCGGGATCTGGTGGAGTTGCTGGCTCGAAGGGAACATATTGGCATCAAATGGGTGTTCAAGAAGAAGACAAATGCATAAGGAAAGGTGGAGAAATACAAAGCTCGGTTGGTAGCAAAAGGTTATTCCCAGGTGCCAGGAATTGATTTTGGTGGTATTTTTTCTCTTATTACCAAGGTAACTTCTATTAGATTATTTTTATCTATTGTTGTTGCTTTTGATTTTGAGGTAGAACAGATGGATGTGAAGACAGCATTCTTCACGAGGATCTGGAAGAGGAGATCTACATGAAGCAACCTAAAAGCTTTGTGGTGAAGGATAAGAAAGAACTGGTATGCAAGTTAAAGAAGTCTCTGTATGGGTTAAAACAATCACTAAGGATGTGGTATCAGAAATTTGGTACATTTATACGGGGACTTGTCTTGACCAGAAGAAAAGCAGTTCATTGTGTGTATTTTAAATTAATTGGTGACCATGTTATTTATCTGGTCTTGTATGTGGATGATATGTTGCTGGTTGGAAATACAAAGAAATTATTTCCAAGAATTTGAAAGAACCCAAATTGTCCCTCCAAATTCGGGCATGAAAAGATCTTGGGCTACAAAACTATAATTTTGGGCATGGAAATTTAAAAAGAAGAAATCGGGCAAAGAGAAAGCTCTGGTTAAACATAGGAGTAAATGTCGAGACAATATTGCAGAGGTTTAAATGTATGCAGATATAAACTGGTGAAGGTTCCTATTCTTGTAAAGTGTAAGGTTTACCACTGAACAGTGTCCCAGACACAAGAAGAGGAAGAGGATATGTCTTCGTGTTTCCATATGCAAGTGCAATCGGTAGCCTGATGTATGCATGTCGTACTAGACCAAAACATTGCACATGCAGTGGGAGTATTGAGCAGGTTTATGTCAAAACCAGGGAAGGAGCATTGGACAGCAGTGAAGCGGGTTTTCAGGTATTTGCGTGGCACTAGTGATTATGGTAAGTGCTACCAAGGAAGACTAGGATTGGACAAAGTTTTGGATATCCATGGCTTTGTTGATGCAGACTGGGCTGGAGATCCGAATCAGAGAAGATCTACAAGTGCGTATGTGTTTAACCTATTTGGAGGTGCAGTCAGTTGGATGAGTAAGAAACAATCTGTAGCGGCACTATCAACTACAAAGGCAGAATACATGGTAGCCACTCATGCAAGCAAGGAAGCAGTTTGGTTGCAGAGATTGTGTTCAAGTATGGGGTTAGTACAGGGAGCTATAAGGATAGACTGTGATAGCCAAAGTGCAATTTTCTTGGCAAAGAACCCTGCTTACCATTCAAAGACAAAGCACATTGATGTTCAATATCACTTTGTGAGGGATATGATAGAAGACAAAAAGGTGTTGCTGGTAAAGGTGGCCACTTTGAAGAATACTGTAGATGCATTGACAAAATCTATGAGCTCTGAGAAGTTCTCTTAGTGTAGAGAAACAATGGGCGTTGCAGGTATGGATAAATGACTAAGCTCTCTTGTAGCCCCTTGTGGAAAGAAAACAACAAGTGGGATAATGTTGGGTTGTGTTATATTATTTCCACGACTAGCCCACGTAGTTAACTGGGGGATTAGAAGGGGGGCAAAGCCCCCCTGCATTGCACCGATTATGTAGCGGGGGGAGTCATAGGGGGTTTGAGGGGTGAAAAAAATTGGTTTTGGACCCTATGTTAGGTTGGGCGAACTTACCTGTGGTTTTGTGCATGATTTTCGCACATGGTTTTCGGTCCATCGTTTTGGGCACAATGGTTTTCGGTCCATGGTATTGGATGCTTTGGCATGTAAAAATATGTATTGTAAACATTGAAAGGAAAATAATGAAAAATCAAGTCGGTAGTCTTGGTTTTGGGATCCAGGGGAAATCTCTGTGTATATGTGTTATGCTCTCGCATTGTTTATTTTCTGTGTTTTAGAATTCGTATGCAGGTAATTTTTGTACGAGGTTAAAGCCTACAATTTTAATTCTTTTGATTGTAATTATAAATTATTTTAATTATTTAATCATATGAATTTTAATTATTTAATTAATATTATAATTCAAAATTAGAAAAATATAATTAATTCTTATATTTGAAAATCAATATGACAATCAACAAACCCAAGGGATTAATATTATAAATTTTTTGAATAATATACCCTAGGAGTATGATCCCTTATATTAAAAAACCTAAGGGATCGATATTATAAACCCACGGGATTAATACTAAAAACCCAGGGGAATAATATTAAACCCATGGATTTAATATTATAAACTCAAGGTACATAAACCTTAAGATAAATATTATAAACTATAAAAAAAAAATATGGTTGCCCATGGTTTACCATGGTTGATTTTCATATTGACACAATCTTTGTAAAAATGTCACATTAGACCATCATTGACCATGGTTGACCATGCTTGTCACATTGTGACAAAGATTGTCTGAACATAAAAATGAACCGTGGACAACCATCGTCAACCATGGTCAATCATGGTCAACCATGGTCCAATGTCACATTGCGACAAATATTGTCTCAATATGAAAATCAACGATGGTCAACCATGGTTGAGCATGGTCAGTTATGGTCATCCATGGTTAATCATGGTGAATTATGGTTAGCCATGGTTAACCATGGTCTAACATTGCATTGTGAGAAAGATTCTCTTAATATGGAATTAAATCATGGTCAACCATGGTCACAATTTGACAAAGATTGTCTTATGGTCCAATGTCACATTATGAAAACCATGGTTAACCGTGGTCAATGATGGTCCAATGTCACATTGTCACAAAGATTGTATCAATATGAAAATCAACCATCATAAACCATGGTTAACCATGTTTATTTGAGGGTTATAATATTTACCTTAGGATTTATATACCTTGACTTTATATTATTAATCCCTTGGGTTTAACATTGTGCCCATGGGCTTATAATCTCTTAGGTTTATAGTATTAATCCCATGGGTTTGTAATATCGATCCCTTGGGTTTAAAAGGGTTCATATTCCTATGGTATAATATTATTCATAAGGTTTATGATATTATTCCTCGGGTTTAATATAAATTTCTTGGGTTTATAATTATGGTCAACTATGGTCCAACGTCACATTGTGGCAAAGCTTGTCTCAATATGAAAATGAATCATGGTCAAACATGGTCCAATGTCACATTGTGACAAAGATTATCTCAATATGGAAATCAATCATGGTCAACCATGGTCCAATGCCGCTTTTTGACAAAGATTGTCTCAATATGAAAATCAATCATTGTCAATGATGGTTCATCGTCACATTATGACAAAGATTGTGTCAATATGAAAATCAACCATGTTCAACCATGGTCATTCATGGTCAATAATCATGGTCACATTGTGTGAAAGATTGTCTTTATGTGAAAATGAACCATGGACAACCATTGTCAACCATCGCCAACCATGGTCAATCATGTTCAACCATAGTCAATCATGTTCAACCATGGTCCAACATCACATTGTGACAAAAATTGTCTAAATATGGAAATCAATCATGCTCAACCATGGTGCAACATTGCATTTTCACAAATATTGTCTCAATACAAAAAACAATCATCGTCAACTATGGTCCAACATCGCATTATGACAAAGATTGTGCCAATATGAAAAACAACCATGGTCAACCTTGTTTATTTTAGGGTTTTTATTATTTATCTTAAGGTTTATATAAATTGGGTTTATAATTTTTATCCCTCGGGTTTAATATTATTCCCTTGGGTTTATAATCCCTTGGGGCTTTAATATTAATCCCAAGTGTTTATTATTCCTTTAGGTTTATAATATCAGTCGCTTAGGTTTATGGTTAACCATGGTCCAATGTTGCATTGTGAGAAATGTTGTTTCAGTATGTAAATCAACCATGGCCAACCATGTTTACTTTAGCGTATATAATATTTATCATAGGGTTTATATACCTTGATTTATAATATTTATGTTGGGGTTTATCATAGGGTTTCCTCAATATGAAAATAAAACATGTTCAACCATGGTTGAACGTCACGTTGTGACAAAGATTGTCTCTATATAGAAATCAACCATGGTCATCCATGGTTTGATAGGCGTATATGAAACACATATACAACCACATTTATAAATCAACCATGGTCAACCATGTTTATTATAGAGTTTATAATGTTTATCATAGGTTTTATATACCTTGGTTTATAATATTTATCTTAGTGTTTATCATAGGATTTTCTCGATATGAAAATCAATTGTGGTCAACCATGGTCACATTGTGTGAAATATTGTCTTTATATGAAAATGAACCATGGACAACCATCGTCAACCATGGCCAAATGTCACATTGTGACAAAGATTGTCTTAATATGGAAATCAATCATGCTCAACCATGGTGCAACATCACATTTTGACAGAGATTATCTCAATATTAAAAACAATTTTCGTCAACTATGGTCTAACGTCACACTATGAGAAAGATTATGTCAATATGAAAATAAACCATGGTCGACCTTGTTTATTTTAGGGCTTATAATATTTATCTTAGGGTTTATATATATTGGGTTTATAAAATTAATCCATTGGGTTTAATATTATTCCCTTGGGTTTATAATCCCTTGGGGTTTTGTATTAATCCCTTGGGTTTATGGTCAACCACAGTCCAATGTCGCATTATGAGAAATATTGTCTCAATATGTAAATCAACCATGGTCAACCAAGTTTAATTCAACGTATATAATATTTATCATAAGGTTTATATACCTTGGTTTATCATACGATTTCCTTGATATGAAAATAAATCATGTTTAACCATGGTCGAACGTCACATTGTGACAAAGGTTGTATCTATATGGAAATCAACCACGATCCACCATGGTTCGATAGGCGTATATGAAACACATATATAACCACATTTGGAAATCAACCATGGTTAACTAGGTATGTTTATTAATCATGATCATTACATTGTCTCAATATGAGAATTAATCATGGTCAACCATAGTGAACCATGGTCCAACATCATATTGTGACAAAGATTGTCTCAATATGTAAATCAACCATGGTCAACCATGTTTATTTTAGAATTTGTAATATTTATAATAGGGTGTACATACCTTGGTTTATAATATTTATCTTAGTGTTTATCATAAGATTTTCTTGATATGAAAATCAATCCTGGTCAACCGTGGTCACATTGTGTGAAAGGTTGTGTTTATATAAAAATGAACCATGGACAACCATTTTCAACCATCTTTAACCATGGTGAATCATGTTCAACCATGGTCCAATGTCACATTGTGACAAACATTGTCTCAATATGGAAATCAATCATGCTCAACCATGGTGCAACGCCACATTTTGACATATATAATATTTATCATAGGGTTTATATACCTTGGTTTATAATATTTATCTTAGGGTTTATCATTGGATTTTCTCAATACGAAAATTAATCATGTTCAACCATGGTCAAACGTCACATTGTGAAAAATATTGTCTCTATATGGAAATCAACCATGGCTAACCATGGTCTGATAGCCATTTGTGAAACACATATACAACCACATTTGTAAATCAACCACGGTTAACTAGGTACTTTTATTAATCATGATCATTACATTGTCTCAATATGAGAATCAATCATGGTCAACTATGGTGAACCATGGTCCAACATCATATTGTGACAAAGGTTGTCTCAATATGTAAATCAACCATGGTCAACCATGTTTATTTTAGTGTTTATAATATTTATCATAGGGTTTATATACCTTGGTATAGAATATTTATCTTAGTGTTTATCGTAGGATTTTATTGATATGAAAATCAATCCTAGTCAACCATGGTCAATCATGTTCGACCATGGTCCAACTTACATTGTGAGAAAGATTGTCTCAATATGAAAATGAACCATGGTAAACCATGGCCCAATGTCGAATTGTGCAAAGATTTTCTCGATATGGAAATCAATCATGGTCAACCATAGTTCAATGTCTCATTGTGACAAAGATTGCCTCAATATGAAAATCAACCATGGTCAACGATGGTCATTCGTGTTTATTTTAGGGTTTATAATATTTATCATAGGGTTTATATACCTTGGGTTTACAACATTAATCCCTTCGGTTTAATATTATTCCCTTGGTTCTATAATCCCTTGGGGTTTTAGTATTAATCCCTTGGGTTTATAATATCAATCCCTTGGGTTTATTAATCTAAGGGTTCATATTCCAAGGGCATAATACTATTCATGGGGTTTATAATATTAATCATAGGGTTTAATATAAATCTCTTGGGTTTATAATCATTGTCAACCATGGTAAATCATGGTCAACCATGGTCCATTGTCACATTGTGACGAAGATTGTCTCATTATGAAAATCAACCATGTTCAAGCATGGACCGACGTTGCATTGTGACAAATATTATCTCAATATGGAAACCAATCATGGTTTATAATATTAATCCATTGGGATTAATATTATTCCCTTGGGTTTATAATATCAATCCCTTGGGTTTATTAATCTAAGGGTTCATAATCCCCAAGTATAATATTATTCATGGGGTTTATAATATTAATCCTAGGATTTAATATAAATCTCTTCGGTTCATAATCATGGTCAACCACATTTTATCTTAGTCCAACGTCACATTGTGACCAAAAATATCTCAATATGAAAACCATCCATGGCCAACCATTGTCAACTATGACCAATCATGGTCAACCATAGTCCAATGTCACATTGTGAGAAATATTGTCTGAATATGAAAATCAACCATTGTCATCCATGATCCAATGTCACATTGTGACAAAGATTGTCTCAATATGAAAATCAATCATGGTCAATATTGGTAAAACATGGTCAACCATGGTAAATTATGGTCAATCATGGTTAAACATGTAGAAATTTCACTTGTAGAACAAGCCGATATATACAATGACCTAAATCATAATACTTGTTCTACTTATAGAAAACATTAAGCGGAAGCATAATCGAATTCATGAGCAACATCAAGTAGAAACATGCATAACTGATCAAGAGAAATAATCACACATAACACAAGATATATTCAGGGGAAAGCACTAGCATAAAACTCCAACCATGTATTATCAATCAAGTGTAGATCCTCAACAACATACAAAAAGAATCAACTCAATAGATATCCTGCTCTCTCTGTAAGCAGAAGATCCTAATGATCTTCAATCAGAAGATGAAATTCATGGACTACCTAGGCCTCATTATATAGGCTGAAAATTGGCCTAATCATACCTGTTGTCACCTCAGGTCCACCTACGTAGTCATAGAAGAAAATAGATTTCTTCCTCATGCAAGGAATACTTACTAGAAATATCCTAGCATCTGATAGTACAATGTCCCTCATCTGATCTCAACTGGGTCTCTGACAGAACTGACATGCAACAGTTATCCATGAGTGAATCCTCAGTTATCTAAAATAATAGTTGTCACATGCATGCAAGCATTAACAAACTATATTTTATTATTTTAACAACTTGTTAAAAATAATCTAAC
>APFE031631572.1:0-17902 GCA_000404065.3 Pinus taeda
GCCTAGGTGTTTAAAAAAAAAAAAAAAAGAGATAAAAGATGTAATTATTATTTGCAGGTGTACGAGAAAGACAGTCAAGGAGAAAAAAGAGGAACCAAAGGGCACCCTGCCTCACACATATCAATTTCCTCCACTCCTTACAATGCATCACTCCATCATTTCTATCATTTTATACTCCACTGCTTCAATTCAAACGAAGACCATGTTTTCTATAGGATTCCCTCTATTCCTGCAAGAAACCTATCCCATAGAATATCAATCAACAGCTACAGGTCTTCACTAAGATGATCCAGACAATAGACAACAAATAGTAGAATTCGGTCATAGACAACAGAGGAGGAAGAATAATGACCATCCAGAAAATAAACAATGCAGCACCTCTGATACTCGACAACTGCAGCATGGCATTGCGACCACAGGTAAGTATCCTGCTCACTTACTCATATGCATCATTTGATCAAAAGTTGTAAGAATCGTGAGGCAGTTGGTTTATAAGTGAAAAGGTGGCCAGTTAACTTGGCCACCTCCACTCAATCATCACGTACAAAACCGGGTGTCCTCTCATATGTGGCTACAGTCAACTCAAAGAAAAAAGGAGGATTAGGACAAGAAGTTGTTAACTACGGATCTACGAGGTGGGAGCTTATTACAAGGAGTGGGAGCTGATTACAAGGAACCTCACCTCGAAAAGCCATAAAGGGAAACACAACGTTGTTTGCATGCATTCATGCATTCCACCTCCTCAAAACTCCCTCACTCAAGTCGCTCTTATAACTTTGTCCACCCACTAGAAGCAAGGATCCATCGTTCTGCAAGAGAATTTCTACAATAGCATGCACAAGAATTCCTACAAGAACAGTCTAAAGGAGTAGTCTATAATATACACAGAGGTAGTCTACAGGATAGGAAGAGAAGGGTTCAAGAGGGAATATCATAAGAACTGTCCACTGCCACCATTCTAAAGAGGTAGGATCTAAAAATCCATCCCCATTTACAAGCAAATGAACTAGAAATTCTATAAAAGCTAGTGGATATAACAACTTTGGGAGGTGAATTACATACACAGGAAACTCTGTTTTCTCTTGAATTTAAAATTCTTGTGTCAAACCTCTCATTTTCTCCCCAAGCCTCACCGTCAAGATGACAAGAGGGTTTAATAGGAGAGAACCCACAAATATTGTGAGGATACAACAACACCCCCAAGTGCTTGAAATCTTTATAAGACACCAATGGATGGGGTTTTCAAAAAATTCACAGGGTATGATGATGAGGTGGCTCAAGAATTTCCTCATTCCCTCACTACACATAACAGAATCCATGACACTATTATAGTTAGAGGGCTCACTATAGATCTCACCCCAGAGCTCATCAGTAGGGTCACCACACTTCCCCTAGGAATTCCATGGAGAAAAGAAGACAAAGTAGACAATCGGGTGGCAAAAAGGAAATTCTTTTTAGAAGGTGAAGAACCCACAAAGGATAAAAATGGAGTAAGGAGGGACAGTCTTCTATAACCATGGAGTGAGGAAGTTTACCAACTCATCAAATATATCTCATGTGAGAGTATATACAGTGTTGTTTATGGATACCATTTTAGGATGCTTGAAGAATTAAGATTTGGGGTAGAAACACCAGTTCATCAAAGACTCAACATACCCTATTTCTTGATGCAATCACTCAGAGAATCCAGAAAAAAAGTAAAGGGAAGTCCCAACAATTGGCTCACCATGGGTTGATCAGGATCCTCATTGAGGTTGCCCTCCAAAACCTCAGGATCCCTATAACATGGTCAGTCTTCAAAGACTTACCAGTAGAGGATGACATCAAAATCCTCACCTATGATGTTAGTCATTTTGTCAGTGAGGAGGAGGCACAACAAGAAGAAGAAGATACAGAGCTAGATGGAGATCAGATGAATGAAGAAGAAACTAATACAGAGGAACATGATGAAGCAGAAGAAGAAGGAGGAGAAGAGAAGGAGGATCATTCTTGAACATAGGAAGAAACAAAGGAAGAAACTGATGGAGATGAGAAAGAACAACAAGAGGAAGAAAATAAGAAAAACAAATAGGAAGAAGGCATTGAAACAAAAGGGGAAGAACAAAAGGAAGAGTCACCTAGGGTGTCTCCAGAGGCCCCTGTGAGGGAGGCAACAACTGCCCTCACTACTCTCAGCACCCCACTAAAGCAAAAAGTGAAAATAAGGAGGCAGACCCCTCTATATTTCAGAACAAGAAAGAGCACAAGAATCAAACAAGAGAAGCTCAAGGAAATGGGAAAAGAGCTAAGTGGCTTAAGAGACAAAGAAGAAATAATGAGAGATCAACTCGCGAGGGAAAGTGCATGGCTGAGAGGATAGCTTTAGAAAAGGAAAACCAACTAGCATGTATGGCCAACCTCTCCTTGGAGGCCATCCAGTGTAGGATGCCAGCTAAATCCTATGCTCTTTACCTCGGAGAACAATGGCTGCAATTTTAGATTAAAACCCTAGCACAAAGGGGAACCATGTCATTTTGGGACTACAGATAGTTTATTAATCTTTTTGATCAAAATAAACTAGAGGATAGGGCCAAAATGGCTGAATTTTACTTGCACAACAAGGCCCTCACAGATAAGCATTTTTGGGACCCTAATGTTGAGATAGGAGATCTATAATTAATTGCTTTGGCATCATGGATGAACCATGAGGAGTCAAGGGCTATAAATATTAAAATAATATTGGCCAAATAATAGAATGAACCTCTTTTCATCAAAGCTAAATAATCAAATCCCAAGGCCCTAATTAGCACCCATAATATAATTGCAAATTATCCTCAGCTGGCACCTAGATATCTTGCTGCCCAAGAGTAAGAAATTTCACATTTTGAGGATATGTTTAGGCTGCTAGGACATGATAGTATACATTCCTACTCAAGGAGAAGGAACACACTGCTACATAGCTTGAATATCAAAGAATATCACTCCCCTCAAAGGTTGAGAGAGGCACTCGACAGGACACCCGTGTATAAGAAATCAATGCGAAGGTTGAAGGTCAATTGGATAGACCTAAAACTCAGTCCACCACTACTACTACAGATGCTAGAAGGGAGAAAAGAAGAAGAGGAAAAGAGGAAGTGGGAAGAAGTAGAAAAGAAATCAAGCTTCTATGAACAAGAAGAAGAGACCACAGTAGTGGCATGGGATGTCAGAGAGGCTACCAGAGCCATGAAGGAGATGGACATTCACTAAGTTGCTCAAAGGATGAGCAACACTTTCAGTAGGGGGTGATGATGAGCCTCATCATTGGGTAATTATATGAGCCTTAATTCACCTCATAGCTTAGTTCTCACAACTTATTACATACTTTCGATTATATTTTTCTTATGAGATGAGTTAGAGTTGGATATTTTGCTTTGTGGTCAAATGTGCATGTAATGCAGGATTAAAGGGTAAAAACAAGGCATTTTGGAAAAGATCTTGGTCAAAACTTGAATGGGACAAGGGAGAGGAATTATAGGAGGGAAATCCTCCTCATTTACTACCCCTCCATTCGAATATTCCTCTATCAACTCGGAGTGAAAAAAGCCAAATCATGAGTACTAGAAGTCAGCTGAGTGAGTGGAAGTCAAAGCACCAATTTATCTCTAGTTTTGGAGCCGAGCCTCCCTAATTTTAAGGAAGTTGTTGGAGACTTCATCCATATAAGTAGAGAGGCCTGGGACCTTAGTAGGATTCGATTTTTATTTGGACTGTGAATTGTAAAACTTTACTTTATTTTCAAGCTACAAGACTTGCGACAGTTTTTTATGTATCCATTGTTTTTGCCAATAAGAATGAGTTTTTTTCAGAGCCAGCTCTAAATTAACTCAGAGGGCTGAAGTGCTTGGGTTAGGGCCCAACCCTAGTAGCTAAGGCTCCTCTTTACTCTACCTATATGCTAGCATAGATCCATGGTTTAATTGTTCATTTGCTTAAATAGATGCATTTTCCTTACATCAGAGTAGACTAGATTGGTTGTGTTTCATACTTCTAGTTATCACATGAGCTTTATATTTTGTTGTCTTGATTTAGTATTTGGTTCATTTCATCATTATCATATTCTTTCACTCTCCTTCTGTAATAGAGCTCACTCATATTCTCATTTCCTTCAACACAAAATACTTAAGCACGAGACAATAAACCACATCTTAAGCGGATTATACTCATCGATCTCCTTACCGTCCGATCCACAGCCAACCTAACAAATCACCGTCCGATTCATTTCAATTCTTGACTTTATGCACTCCAGATCTCCACCATCAATATATCTAGCTTGATGCAATGGCTATCATGAATTATGCCACCTACTTTATGCACTCCAAATCTCCGCCGTTGATATGTCTCGCCCTCAATCCAATGGCTATCGCGTCATCCAATCGCCAACTAGCTTGGTTGATCTCCATCATTGATCAACCCCACCCGATCCAATGAATATCATGCAATCTCATGTGGATTCTTTCACGGCCAATATATGCCCGAGTGCATGTGAGAAAAGTGGTTTTCTCGTGCTACGTGTCACCCAGTTAGGCTAATCGCACAAAATTTTGGAATTCCGCTTACAGCCTTGAGGGCATGCGAGAAACTGCTTACTGTCTGCAAAACCCCGCTCCATCACTTTGCACATATTTTTACCTTTCCTCCGCTCATCCTCCATTAATCCTGTCCATCCTACTATTCACTCAATCTCATGTGATAGGATCTCTGACGTTCATCTTCTGTCAGTCTTATTCGTCCATTTATTCACGTAATATTCTGCGATAAGATCTTCATCGCTCATCTCTGCTTAATATTGTTCCCTATCGATCTGATGGTTCCTATTCGCTTCTACTTTGTTACATCCTCCTTTCACTGATTTCATCCTTCGACTTTTTTTCTGCTTGACTCCTTCCCCAACCTTGTTCTACATATCCTTAAAACAATTCCACTCCCGAGCTTTGACTTGGTCATTCAATACTGTCTAATCATCGCAAACACCAAAAAACCCAAAAGAAAGTGGAAATAGATTTATTTTAGTTTCCCTGCTTACACCTTAGTATGTTTTGATGCTCTTTACTTCTGCAACTTAGATAGTAGCATTAGGTTAGTGTTGATTTAGCAATTCTGCTTTGAATAGTTGTTTAAATGGTTAGTTAGGATATTGTGTGATTTAGCATTACATGTTGTTTTGTTCATTACTACAGTAGAGTAGCTCTCTTAGAATAGATTTTCTCTTATCCATCAAAGAATCAAGCTTCTTTTGACTCTATAGAAGTTTGGCTTGGAACCCCTGGGGTCTCTGGCCAGATGAACAAGTGACAACAGGTAGGACCTTCACTTCTACTTGTGCATATAGCACTGTCACCTCCAAGTTTGTACGAACCCTGGGTTGATAAATAAATCTGGTATCCCAGGAGTTGTAGCATCCTTGTTGCCATAATGGCACTCATCAAGGAATAACATCCCCTTCCTCACCTAGGGTTGGCTCTACTACTAGAGGCAGTGGAAACTGAACGGTGACCAATGGTTCTCTTGGAATCAAGTCGTCATCTTTATTTTGTGACTCTTGTTCCAATTACATGTATGTAACTTCAACCATGTTCTCAATCTTTTGAGAAAGCTTCCAATCCTGCATCTATTCACCCTCCTCTTCAGCTTCTTTTTGGTTTTGTTCCTGCTCTTCAACCTGTATCAGCATTGGTTCTCCTGTTATTTTACGTTGCCTTTATTCTTCTTCCTACTATTGCTTCTCTTCTTTTTCTTTCCTCCTCTACTCCCTTTCTTCCTTCAACTTCTATTCTTCTTCCTGCACCTTTTGCTTTTATCTCTTCATCCGCTCTGCTCTTTTTATCCTTTGTTTCCTCTTTGCTTCAGTTGCTAATGCTACTTTCATAAGAATAGGATCTTCTTTCATATTGTAGCTTTATTCTCCCCCTAGATTGTTAGTAATATTTCTCTTTCCCTTGTCCTAAATGGGATTGCTGCCTTTTGTTGTTGTTTATTCTAAATTTTATGCTATCTATGGAGTAGCCCATTAAGTCCCTGCTAAACTAACTCACTCATGGATTTTGGAGGAATTGTAGCAATTCCTCCATGGATCCTCCTCTAGCAAATGAAAATCCCCACTAATCCACTGAAAGTGAATTCTCACATAGTGGTCTTTTCAAATACTATGAGGATCATATGGATTAAATTCTTGAGTGATGGACGCCTAATATGATAATGGTTAACATGTGGAATTTTGACAATCAAAGGGAGTCCAAGAGACGTTGGAATATGAATCCAACAGTCACAAGAATGTATTATAAATGTACATCTATGTTAATAGTAAATGTAATTCATTTTTTTATCATTCATGTCTCTTCACATCCCATGTGCATATAACATAGTATCAGAGCTTAGGTCTCAATTTGGCATTCCTCTGCCCTATTTGTAACTCCTTTGAATATAAAAAAAAACAAGACCCTCTACCAAACATTGCCTCTCTCTTTCGTACCTATCTGTTGGCAACGTTAAAAAGAATTCACCTGACTTACCTATCTTCCCAATACATTCATTCTAATTGAAATAGGAAACCAATGGAGTTTGATTAAAATGGTTTCAAACTCAAAGGTTGACACTACATTTCACTAGATGGCACATGACTTTCACATCTTTTAGTAGTCGCAGCAGATATCACCTAGTTGCAACTTGGATTCAACCTTGCTATGATAAGTTGAACATAGCATTGAATAGTTTCATTGTATTACATCCACATTGAACATTGTGTTTATTTGGTCTTTATGCATTGGTTCATATGATTTGGTATATGTTGGTTCATTCTCCCTAAGTTATATGGTTCATGTGTTTGGTTAACTGTGAGTGTTGAGTGTAATGCTCTCTATGTTTGCGTTGAAAATTGTATGTGCATTGAATAACATGTATGTCGTATTCCTGTATTGGTGATGATCCATTGAAATTGTATTCACTTCCTATATGATGTGAAACATTGTTGGTACATTTTCATTGTGGAATATTTTGAGAGAAAAACCCATAGTTGCCACAAGCACTTGGAAATTTACATCTACTAATATTTTTAGATAACAGTTGGAAGGACTGTGAAATTTTGACTGCATATCCCCTCCACCTTTTGACGAATGTTGGCCCGACTCCTCCCTAAAATAACACTCCCTCCGTTTAATGATATAATTCTACCTAACATAACGCTCCCTCCATTGAATACTATAACACTACTTCCGTTGAATAACACTATTACGTTAAATGATTGTAGGTTCAAGGTATGGACCATTGTACAAGTCCTCAGGTGAAGGTTTGAAAGCTTCAGGCGCAAACTAAGTTCTGTTGTTGAAAAGCACAGTAATTCGAAGCATGCTTCCTTCAAAGTATAGGCTATGAAGGTGTCTGGCCATATGGAGCTTGTGCAATTGAGGAATACTAAAACAGATTGTACTGACATTTCTGATCCAGGTGGATGTTGGTTGCCACTTACCTATCCCACTTGGACCCCCACAACTGTCTTTTTCATTTTTTCAATTTCCGTAGTTGTAACACAATTTACTATTTTTAGTTGCTTTTCAGGTCCTAAACTTCCGGAGCCGTTTTGAGGCCCTAAACAACGTTTTTTGGGAAAATTGAGTGCAACATGGGTCATCGACTGATGTTCTTGTTCCCAAAGTTATAGTCCTTGAATAGAACTTCTTAACCAGCTATTGTGTGCGTCAAACGGAGATCATATGCCAAAGTTACGACCCCAAGAAGTTGATTTACCAATTTACCCAAACGGGGCCCACAGTTTGGCGCTTCATCTCCTAGGGTTAGGTTTTTGGAAGTTTAGGGTTTTCCATTGTTTCTCAACAATAAATAGGCCTTCGAGCCTCATTGTAAGACATTTCATAGGCATGTAGACACCACATCTCTTCTCAGAGATAAGCTACCATCACCCTAGCTGCTTTATTTCCATGTCTGTTTGTAAGCATATTTCAGTATTTTACATTAATGAAATGAAGTATTATTTCCACTGCATCTCTGTGTTTATGGTTATATCTGTAATTTTTTGTGTTTCTATTTAAATCCAAATCAATGGTATCAGAGCAGCCTGTTTTTCTATGTTTTTCTTTGCATGTTCCCAACGAGGTCGGGATATAAGGAGTTAGGGCTTGAATCGATCAAATCTTTGCAAGACCAGCCTCACAAATCCTAACAGCCTCCCATGGTGGATGAAAAGAAAGATGAGGGGGCAGGATATCCTATCAAAATCTTGCTCGAAGAAGCCCTCGAGCAACAAAGGAATGCGATGATGGATAGCTTTGCCCAGATCCTTCAACAACTACCCAGGGGAGACGCATCGGCTTCCAACAGCTACTCTGGAAATGCCACACTGTTTAAGGTACAATTTAATTTTGAAATTTGCATATTTGAGGGTCAGATAGATGCAGATTCCATTGATAAATGGTTAAATCTACTATAGGGTTATTTTTCTGTTCATAATTTTTCTAGTCAGGAAAAGATTATTTTTGCTCTTCTCAAAGCAGAGCCCCACGTCAAGGACTGGTGGGAAACCTACTGTGAGTAGAAGGATGAAAGTACAGGCTCACTATTTTCAGCCGCACCCACTTGGAATTCATTCCAGGATGCCATCAAGGAGCAGTAATACCCTATTGGAAGCTATGAGGATCAATACATAAAGTGGACCACGCTGTGGCAGGGAAGGGACCAAGATGTGTCAGAGTTCACAAACATTTTTCATACCCTTCACACACAGTTGGGTATCAAGGATTCTGAGTTACATTTGGTACTCAAAATACCATGGTTGCCTACACAGATACATCCAGGAAGAGATGGATTTCTTGAACATCTCCTCACTCAGCACGACATATCGATACACTCTCAAAATCGAGTAGAAGTTTAAATAGAAGAAGAAAGACTTTGGATCTGCAAATCCAAAGCAAGGGAAAGGCTTCCCCAAATCGCAGAACTAAGGACAAATCTAAGATGGGGAAACCCAAGACAACCCATCGAAGCCACAAGAAAATAATAACACCATGAAGTCGAAGAAGGACACAGGAAAGTGTTGTGAGTTCCACAAGATTCCCACTCACAACAGAAGGACCAAGCAGTCGTTGGTGGCCAAGTTGAAGGCTTCAGAATCAGATACATGTTCTGACCCTGAGTCAGAACCCGACAAGGGGAATAGCAAAGGGAAGCAAAGCATTGACATAGAGCCCAGCACCACTATTGCCACCACCAAGATCTAGAAGAATGAGCCCGAAGATCCCGAGGAGGGGGAGCATCTTTTCCACTCACAGATGTGGGTGAAGGGTTTGCCGCTGCAATTCATTGTTGACGGTGGCAACCAAAAGAACTTCATTTCAACAAAGGTCGTGAAGTGGTTGGGCCTGCGACTACACCACACCCACAGTCGTACAGTATCGGGTGGCTTCACCAAGGACGACATCTTCGAGTCCGCCAGCAATGTCGCCTTCCCTACGGCATCAAGCCCTTCACAGATGAGGTATTGTGTGATGTTGCACCTCTTGACGTTTGTGATGTACTATTAGGCCAACCATACTTATGGAGGTGACATGTTGTGTATGAGTCAAGGCCTCACAATATTATTGTTTCTTTGTGTGATTCATTATATAGGATACTGGAGGTAGCCCCACCTATTGCCACTTCTTTGATCTCTGCTAAGAAAGGCAGTAAGATCATCTCCCAGACTAGGAAATTCAATTTTTGTCTGGTCCACTCCAAAAGTAAGGAGAAGATCGTCGCCACATCCATGACCCCCACGAAGGGTTGCTCCATGCTGCAGTAGCAACAGAGGGATACGGTCATGAGCTAACACAAGAACAACTTCTCCTGATCCACAGGGGTACCACACAAGTTTCAGGTGGGTGACAAAGTTTGGTTGCATCGACAGAAAGAACGCCTTACCAAAAGCCATCAAAAGCTCAGACCACTCTGACATGGTCCTTACACCATTATCAAGTTTGTGGGAAACAATTCTTTGGAGCATATAATCCTTCACCTGCACCAAGTGTTCAATGTGTACCGCCCTCGACCATGCTTCCCACCATTACTGGACACATTCGAGATTGCAGAACACCTCACATAGATCAAGTTCAGTAGATGGAGGAACTCAACCAATGGGGACCATTGCTTCCTAAGGAGGGAGGAATGATATAGGTGGATGTTGGTGGCCAACCACCTATCCCACTTGGACCCCCACAACTATCTTTTTCAGTTTTTCAATTTCCGTAATTGTAGCACAATTTACTATTTTTAGCAATTTTTTGGGTCCTGAACTTCCGGAGCCATTTTGAGGTCCTAAACGATTTTTTTTGGAAAAATCAAGATTAACATTCAATGTTGACTAATGTTTCTTTTCCCAAAGTTATATTCCTCGGATAGATCTTTCTAGCGAGCTATTGTGCATGTTAAACGGAGATCGTATGCCAACGTTACGACCCCGGGAAGTTGATGTACCAATTTACCCAAATGGGACCCATAGTTTGGCGCTTCATCTCCTAGGGTTAGGTTTTTGGATGTTTAGGGTTTTCCATTTTTTCTCAACAATAAATAGGCCTTAAAGCCTCATTGTAACACAGTTCAGAGGCATGTAGCTACTACATCTCTTCTTAGAGATAAGCTACCATCGCCCTAGCTGGTTTATTTCCATTTCTGTTTGTAAGCATATTTAAATATTTTACATTAATGAAACGAAGTATTATTTCCACTACATCTCTGTGTTTATGGTTATCTCTGTAATTTGTTGTGTTCTTGTTTAAATTCAGATCAATTTCTTTGAAGGGATGCTCAACTAGAGTGGCTCTGTTTGATATGTGAATGCATTGTTAGATGGGAAAAACTAAAATCTGAGCTACTTCATTTCTCACATAATATCCTTGCCTCTAAAAAGTATTGTGTTTCTTTCTTTGTGGTTTTCCATAATTGTTATATTCCCCTAGATGAGTATGGTGTAGAGAGCCTTGGACCAGGTCAACTCATAGATGTTTTACCCAGCCAATCAGAGGAAAGTCATTTGACATCTACCATGGATGGTATTTTACATGGACAGATTAATGTAGATAGTTGTGTGTTAGTGGGCGAATCTAGATGTTTCAGGACACCACTTGCATATTCGACTATTTATGTTGGTGTGTGAGGAGTGACGACTAATAACGTTAGTCACTCGAGCCCAGTATACTTGAGGTCATACATTTGAATCGTACCAAGTGAAAGAAGTTGAAGAAAAATAAATAAGCTTGGTGACTTATAGTTTCTTTACTCAGGGTGAGCCTCTGAACGAGCTTGGTGCTGATCGTGATTGCGGTGGTTCTGGACATCGTTTCCTCTACTAGGGCTGGCACTGTGGGTATCAACTATGGTTGCAAAGAAGACAAAGTATAAGGTGGGAGGTATTAATATTTCCACAACTTCCTAATTGATAGCTCGATCTGCAGTCATTATTTATGTGCAAAATCATTAGTGTTGTGGATGAGCCAGTAATTGGAATATCTCCTATATATGCTCATAATGTACATTTTTAAATATGTTAGGGGTATACATCCTAGATATACTATCTTATGTGCATCTCACTATATTTATTTGTGCTAAAGCTTTGTTAGTTGTTTCTTTCTTCCCTTTACTAGTGCTACAAGGGTGTAATGTGAAATCTTATTTTATTTTGCAAACATTGAACACTATGAGAGGATTTGTAGCGTAGAAGATTCTGAGTCTCAAAAATGGAGGGATAAATGTTTGAGTCGAAAAGCGATGGGAAGTTGAAGTTTTCATAACCATTGTTGTTGCTTTGAAAGTGTATATGCTAGAGGATTTTTTAACCTCGCATGTCAACGTTAGTCATTGTATTATTGAAGTCCAAGGGAATGACAAAGTTTAAGTTTCTATCTACAACCATACTACGCCCAAGCTAAATTTTCATATTTGGTTTTGGCAAAAGCTTCCTTATGTTCGTATTCTAGTAGCCATTGCAACAATTTTCCACCCACACATGACTAGACTTGATGAATTTTTAGAGTTATTAAACAGTCTAATGTTATCTACTTCTCATAACATAGTCCAAACCAATAAGAACACTCTCTCCGATATTAGAACATGTTTACAAAATGAAAAAGAAAACATTGAATTTTTGCAACTTGAATCACAACTACAACAAGATGAGTTACAGAACAAGTCTTGGATATGATAAGTAGGCATCCTTTCATATTCCAGATTACTCAAAGCCCATCTAGTTCCACAGTGTTGGGTTTCTTCATGACAATTCACCTTCGTTTTTTATAGATCCTACTCCTCTTCCACAACAACCACAATAGATTGTTAAATGCCAACATTGTCACCGAGTTGGCCATATGAAAGATAACTTTCTTGATCTTCATCCATGTGATCACTATCATAAAATCACTCATTATTTAAACATATTTTTCAAAAAAAAGCCTCCTACAAGAACAAAGATTCATCTTGGATGGATCACTTCTTGGCAATGGGCTTCAATAGCCAAGAAGATATTTCAGTCATATGTCAGAACTTGTTCTAGAGTATTGAAGTCTTTCAATTTATTTTTCTCCATCTTCTCACCTTGTATTTGACTAGGGGAGAAGTGATGGTCATATACAAGTTTCAAAGCCACATCAAGCGAGCCTGAGCCACAACTTGCTATACCAGATTTAGAGTTGTAGCCAGAGATAGAGATGCCCTTGAGGATACCTTTGGTTGGTGTTCAGCCTTAAACTATCTATGAAGGGTTGAGACCTCCCTTTTCAGGTTGAGCTTCTTCCTCTTCAAATAATTCGGCACACTTCCTCTAGCACAAGACTTCAGCTTCTTGCCATTTTTGGAAGAGTTACAAGCTGCACTAAGCGTTCGAGTGTTTGTGGTCATCCTTAAACCACCCCCTTATACCAACATTTCAGAGAGCACATTTAGCTTAGTGATTCCATGAATTTTTTTCACATTTTGTATTATATCTATCTTCTTGGACTCATACATACCCCTTCTAATTAAGGGGAGGAATGTTGGACACCTAATCCGATAAGGGTTAAGGTGTGGAAGTTGGAAAACTTTGGCCAAGGAAAGTGCAGATCTACCTGGTGGAAGTGTGAAAAAATGAGCAGAAGTAAGCAATGATGTGAGATTGGGTGAAAAACTATATAGGTATGAGTAAACCAATGTATATCAAGTGTAGAAATTGAACAAACAAAAGGAAAATCAAGTATGTGAGGAGAATCGCCACAACAACGACCATCGGTGCAAAAATAAGAAAACCAATGCAACACTTGTGAAAGGAAAACAAAAGCTTAGAAAAACACTTATACAAGCTAAAATAAGTTGAAACTCCAGCAACCATGAAGATTAATAAGTAAAACAACACTCACACAAGTGAAACAACAAAAAGCAAAAAAAAAAAAAAACTCACTCATAAAAGTGACGACGACCGCACCGAAGGTTCCTTGATCTAATAGCATAAGTGCCCTCACACACAAAAAAAATTATTAATAAGGAAAATGAAATTACATAAAAAACTGCAAGAGCTTACACACAATCACTCAACCCTCATGCAAATGGAGAGAAACAAGCTTTAAATAAGCTTGTGTCCTAAACTAATTTTGTTATGGATCACTTATTTCATTTACAAGGGTCCATTTACATTTAATGCTCTCACAACAACACTCCTAACTATTTTCCTAAATCAGTTCCTAAGAAATGACACCTTTCTTGATGTCATATCCTTTACAACAATTAGTTATTCTAAAATGTCTCCAATATCTAATTAAGTATTCTAGATAATTAAAGTCTAAATAATTAAGCTATAGTTTATGTATTTTGGATCATCTAACATTCCCCCCTTTGATTCAAAAGTAATTTACAATAGATACCAAGCTCTTCCCGAAACTTAGTAAATTTGGTCCTGCCAATTGGTTTTGTCAAAATATCTGAGATCTGATCTTCTGAAGGATAATATATTGGTTTGATGACATCCTTTGTAATGTGTGTCCTGATGTAATGATACTTTGTGTCCACATGCTTTGTTTTGGAATGGAAAACTGGATTTTTGGCAAGTTTTGTGGTTGAGTGGTTGTTCATGAATAAATATATGGCTTCTGCTTTAGGAATGCATAAATCTTGGAAAAATCTATGCAACCAAACAATTTCACATGTTGCTTCCCATGCTAATATATATTCTTCTTCTCCTGAAGAAGTGGCCAATGCAGCTTTCTTCTTTCAACTCCAAGAAACTCCAACTAACCCCATGCTCATCAAATGACCTGATGTTGATGCCCGATCATCAATACTACCATAAACATTTGCACCTGAATATCCACCATGTACAAAGTTCTTAGTCTTTTTTGTAAAGAAGACCCAAATATTTTGTCCCTTGGATATATATATATATAAGGACCATTTTTGCTGCATTCCAGTGGCTTTCCATTGGTTCATGCATAAAGTGTGATAAAATACTGACTGCATAAGAGAAGTCTGGATGAGTGGTTGTCAAATAGATCAAATTGTCAGTCAACTGTCTATAAGTAGTACTATTCACCAATCCCACCCCTTCAAATTTTGAAAGTTTTATGTTTTGTTCCATTGCGGTGAGAACGGGCTTGCAATCTTGCATTCCAAGTCTTTGAAGAAGTTCAAATGTATACTTGCTTTGAAAAATGAAAATATTGTTTGGATGTTGGAATACTTCAACTCTAAGATAGTGGTGAAGTAATCCCAAATCAGTCATCTTAAATCCATCCCGCAACTCCTCTTTACCTGCAAAATACGATCATTAATGTTCCTAGTAATGATCAAGTCATCCACATACATAACTAGAATCACCAAATTTCTACCCTGTTGTTGCACATATAAAGTATCATTAGATTCACTTCGCTTAAAGCCAAACATGTGAAGGTACTCGTCCATTTTAGCATACAAAGCTCATGGAGCTTGATTCATTTTCTATAAATCCTTGATCAAATCGCATACTTTGTGTCCCTGGCCTTCAATCTCAAAACCTAGAGGTTTAATGATATATACTTCTTCCTGTAAGTCCCCATTGAGGAAGGAAACTTTAACATCCATCTGATAGACTTTCCATCCTTTTTGAGTTGCTAATGCAAGTGCTAATATCATGGTGTTCTATTTTTCCATAGGTGAAAAGGTTTTCTCATAATCGATTCCCTTTTGTTGTGAAAACCCCTTAGCAACAAGCCTTACCTTGTATTTTTCAATGTCTCCATCTGACTTATACTTAATTTTGTAAAGCCATTTCCATCTGATGGATTTCACATTGTCAGGATAGTTAACAAGTTTCTGAGTGTCGTATTCCATCACTACCTTGTATTCTTCAATAATTTCCTTTTTCCTTTCTATATGTTTTACTACCTCTTTGTATGTGGAGGGCTCAGTAAAATCATTTGTTATTAAGGAAAATTATTCTTCATTTATTTTTGAACTTCGTGTTCCTTTTTTTTTTCCATCTGGCCTAACATCCTTCAAAATTTGAATGGCCCATTTAGGCAGCTGAAGTTCACTTGTTTGTGGATCTGAATAATCACCATCATTATAAAGTGGAGAGTCACTGTCATATGAGCTATTTCTAGGAGATTCAAATGAACGTCTAGAAGATCTAGATGGTATAGATGAAGTAGGTGAGATGGATAAGCCATTTTCTGATGAAGGCAATTCAATATCATACCAATGTTGTCTACTTGCTTGATTTTTCATTCTTCTTTTATTTTTATCTTCCTTAGTTTCCATTTTTTGTAGAATATCTTTTATCTTTGTGGCAATCTTGCTTTCTATTTCATCAAATATAACATCTCTGCTGACAATAAACTTTCCATTGGATAGAAGATGATATCCATTCTTTTCATTAGAATATCAATGTACACTTCAAACTTTGTGAATCAAGCTTAGTTCGCTTTTCTTTTAGAACTAAGGCATAGCATACTGAACAAAAAATTCTAAGATGTTTGACTCGAGGTTTGAAACAAAATCATGCTTCATATGGTTTAATTACATCCAAAGAAGAAATATGAGACCTATTCTTTATGTAGATTTTTTGATGTATTTCTTCTGCCCAATATAAAGGATTTAATTTTTTTAAGTTTGCATGGATGTTGCCATCCCTAACAAGGTGTGGTTCATTCTCTCTAATACTCCATTTTATTATGGAGTGTAGACATTTGTGGGTTGTCTTTTAATACCAATGTCCCTGGAATAAGTTTGGAATTCATTGCAAGTGAATTTCCCTCCATTATCTATCCTTAGAGTGCCAATTTTGTCCCTAACTTCATTCTCAACCAATTGGCAAAAATTATTAAACTTTTCAAAGGTTTATAAATTTTGTTTCAATAAAAATACCCAAGTCATTCTACTAGAATCATCAATGAAGAGTAAAACATATCTACAACCTCCTAGAGAAGTTTGTAGAGGTCCACAAATGTCACTGTGAACCAATTGCAAATGCATGTTTGCACGCCATGAACTTGTTGGAAAAATATATCAACTTTATTTCTTGTAAATGCAAGCTTCACATTTTGCATTTTCTTTCTTAAAAGTTTTTATTCCTTTAATCATTCCTTGCTTTTGAAGTTGAGAGAGACTTTCAAAGTTTAAATTCCCATATCTAGCATGCCACAACCTTATTGGCGAAATATTTGTACTTGTTGCTCCTACAAAATCAAAATTTCATGGAATGATTCTTCCTTTCATCTTTAGAAGCTTTCCATCTTCATATCCTGTCATGACTGTTTTCACATTTTGTTTGATGGAGTTGATTTTTTCTAAGTCATCCTTCATAACAATTTGATGTCCTGCTTGTCGAATCATGACTAATGACAAAAAATTCTTCTTGAAAGTTGGCACATACCAAACATTTGAAATTAGTTTTTCTCCAATGCCAAGGAGATAAATTTTTACTACACCTTTTCCACAAGGATTGTGTCTTGTATCATCTACAAGAAATATTGAATTGAGTTGGCATTGTTGAAAGGTCCAAAAGAAGTCACGTCGAAAATTCATATGTTGTGTTGCCTCTGTATCTAAGATCCAAGCATCTTCATAATCACTTTTAAGATGCGTGGAGACTTGTAATGTTGTTGATTTTGAACTATGAAGTGTATCGAAGACATATTCTAAGCCATCATCTTCTTAATCATTAGAAAACTATGCCAAGTGTGGTTGAAACTTTATAATTTTTTAAATATAAATTCGACAATTTTCAACATAATGAATAATTTTGTTAGATGTTCTACAAACAACTTGATTAAAATCTTTACCTCTGCCTTGACTTTGTCCTCTACCTCTGCTCTATCCTCTACCTTGAATTTTTCCTCTGCTTGACTTTTTCCTCTTCCTTGATTATTTCCTTTGCCTTGAATGTTTCCTCTACATGAATTGTTTCCTCTTGTGAAGTTGTTCCCTGTGCCTTGTATTCTACCACTGTTATGCTCTTAACCTGCAAAAGATAACCAAATATAGAATATGCGAAGAAAAGCTACCCAGAACACAGAATAGCAATGAGTTTATTATTCAGAGAGTAATGTTCACTTGCCTCTTCGAGGGGGCAACCTCCAATAGAGCAGAGCTCGATTACAAAATAAGACATGATGCCCCTCGCAGGGAGTTTCTATCCTTTATATATGACTCCTATGTGCAATACCACGGGCCAATACCGCGGTATTACTAATACCATCTATCTAATACTACGGCCCATTTGCAACTAACTGTGGTTCAGTTATTAATTGCGGATTAACCACTTACAATTATTAATATGGGCTTTATTGACTCTTGACTATGATGTGGTCCCATTACATAGATAAGGGGTTTAGGGTGGGACCCTAACATGCCCACCCCCTTAAGACTAGCCTTATCCTCAAGGCTGAAGCTGCGGAAACTG
>APFE031631585.1:5396-44221 GCA_000404065.3 Pinus taeda
GGGTTATGACACCAACTAGGAGTTGGAAAATCAAGAAACCTGTATATTATAGATGAATTTCCTTAACTTGATAATTACCTGTAATATTAGTTGGCGTTTTATTACTTATTATTTCTTATTCATCAATCAATTACAAAAAAATTGAAGATCACAACAACACAAAATACACAAGATATAGGCTACAACCCAGTGCAAAACCCCTCCAAGCTAAAAACCCACAAATAATATTTCTCTTCTTATTGAATATGTTCACAATGAAACTTCCAAGACCAAAAGCCAAAAGCCAAGAATCCTCCCAAGAACTAAGTCAACCCACTAGCAAGGTCTTCTTCAAGGCAACTTCAACACCTTTGATCCTGCAGCTTCACCTCTGAAATTTCGACTGTTCAACTACACTTCAGAGATTTAGCCTTGTAATTTTAGCCTCCTACAATTTCATAAAAACCCTAGCAGCTTCACATGTGTGGATAAAAATAGATGATCTTCAAGAGACTTTGATTTCTTCTTCCTTTCTTCGTCCTCCTATCCCTTTTTCCTTCTCCCCTTTTGCAAATAGAACTTGTGATGAGATGATGCTACAAATGAGTCAAGTTCCTCTTATTTATGAGCTTCTTGAGGGGTTGAATAAACCTACTTTAGGCCGACTTCACCTTCACTGGGCCAACTTTGTCTTGGAGGAATAAATGGCTTTTCTTGACTCAAAATAAATATTTTTCTTTGTTACAAAGAGTCCAAATGGGACTATAATACATGACATAGATTCTTCTTTGACCTAGAAAGACTTATAAGCATGAATAACATGTTTTTGACCTAAACTTGAGCATGAAACCCATGCTTTAAATACTTTTTTTTCTCTCCTTTTCTTTCTTTATACAAAATATACATTGTAATGTTTACAAAAGGTCATTATTAAAACCGGACCTAGTTACAATTTCCAACACTCCCTCTTAACTATGGAGGTATTCATAATCCATAAGGAAGTACTAGGAATCTCAATCGTGAAACATTCTCATAAGAAGAGTCAGATTCATAAGCCATCTGTCAAGCATCTATATCATAACCAACTTTGTTATTGATGGTCGTAACTAGAAAAGCTCAACTTCATTCAAGAGCATTATGTTGAGAGGCTTTATGTGAGTTTCCACACTACCTCTAAGGCACATACCCCATCTGAATTTTCATCGGGTATGTCCTTTTAGGAATATTCTTATCTTGGATGTCTTACCTCATCCTCAAATTATTTCATCCAGAAGAAGTTCCAATTTCATATGCTTATCTAATCCTCTAGACTCCAATATTTCCTAATGGCCTTAACTAAGACTTACAATTGTTAGTCTTGGTCTAGTGCATGACACATAAAGAGAAGAAATATCCAACATCACTCCCTCTCAATTAGGGAATAGATGTCTACCAAACCAAGCTTGTCTTTAAGGCATTCAAGCTTCTTGCTTGGTAAAGCTTTAGTCAGAATATCCGCTACCTGTTCATCTATAGGTAAATAATGCAGCTCCACGACCCCATCTCATACCAGGATTTTGATGTAGTGGTACTTATTGTTTACATGCTTCATCCTAGCATTAAGCACGGGTCTTCTATCAACCTTATGAAACTTTCATTGTCACAATGTATTTGTGTAGGGCTAAGCGATCCTTCAAATAAATCTAATAATAACTTCCTGAGCCAAACAACTTCCCTGCAAAATTCACTTATAACAACATACTCAACTTCAACACTAATCAAAGCAATTGTATCTTGCTTTTTTCTCATCCTTGAGACCATGGAGGATCCTAAACTAAAGCATCCACCTATTGTGATTCTTCCATCTGTCTCATTGCCACCCAAATCAGGGTATGTATATCCCATGAGTTGGATATCATTACCATTATATCGAAGGCAGTGATATATGGTTCCACTCAAATATCTTAGGATGTGTTTGACTGCTATCCAATGCTCATGCTTTGGCTCAATCTGAAATTGATTGAGGACATTTACTAAAAAATAAATGTTCGGTATGGTATTCACAAGATACATCAAATAGCCAATTAGTTGTCTGTAGCAAGTAGGATTTACCGGACTAGAATATGAACTCGCCAACTTATTTAAATTGGTAATCATATGATTTTTCATAGGCTTTTTGTCCATCATGCCAATTTTGTGTAGAATATTGATCACATATTTTCCTTGACCAAGATATATTTCACCCGGCTTTTGCCAAAATTCTAGTCCCAAGTAATAATGCATAATCCCAAGATCCTTCATATCAAACTCGATTGCTAGCTGCTTCTTGAATTCCTGAATTTGATGCTTTACACCTGTAACAAGTAGATCATCCACATATAATAGAATGATGTATGGTTCATTCTTGACCACCCTGATGTAGAGGTTAGGATCTACAGTACTCTTGGCAAAACCAAGTCTCAATAAGTATGCATCCATTCTTTCATACCAAGCTCTAGGTGCCATCTTTAAGCCGTATAGAGATTTCTTTAGTATGCAGACATGTGTCTCCCTCTGATTTATTTCAAATCCTTGAGGTTTCTCAATGTAAACCTCTTCATCATTAGTCCCATTTAGAAAATTTATCTTAACATCCATTTTATGGACATTCCATCCCATAATAGAAACCAAAGAGATAAGAGATTTGATTTTTGTATATCTAGATGTAGGAGAAAATTTTTCTTCATAATCAATATCTTTTTTATGTGAGAAACCTCTTGCTACAAACCTCACTTTTTATTTATCAATGCTCCCATCTGCAACATGATTTATTTTATAAAGAATGCTTCATTCCATATATGAAGTTGCATTGAAATTTGTTGGAGGCATCAAAGATGTGAAGAATCAGCAATGAGCAACCTCTAGGTCTAGGCTTTAACGCCTCCATCCTGCAAAGCCAGAGACAGCTCTGGCAGCACAGAAAGACAGAATAGCAGATCTTCTCCGCAGAGGTCGCGGACTGACCCGACAAATGGTAAGTGGGGGGTCCACAGGGACCCCATCGTTCAAACAAATAGTCATGCACAAATAGAAAGCGTAGGAGGGACTAAAAACCTCGAGATATGGAGAACGCAAGGACTCCAACGGAACCAGCACAGAAAGGGAACAGAAAATTCCAACAGAAACAAGAAGCAGCTCCAAAAGGAAAGACAAAGTAACTAATGGCAAGGAAAACAAGAACAACAAAGCAGATGCAAACCAAAGGATCATAGGCTTAATAAACGCCCAAACAGAAGAGGAAGAAGATCAAGATGCAGAGAAACAAGGGCGAGAAGGGAAGGAAAAACAGACATCCTCCACTCCCAGCACCAACAAAGCCACGCAAGGAGCTTGTAAACTAAAGAAAATAGAAACCCTCAGAGTAGTTTGCACAGATCCGGAGATTCAAGCCCAACGAGAACATATGTCAGAACATGCAGTCACATGCAAGTTCATGGGACTATGGCCAACGGAACGCACCCTCTGTTAATGGATCAAGCAATACTAGAAACCTAAAGGTGATATCAAGCTACACCTAGGAGAAAAAGGTTTCTTTACTATTGTTTTCACAAACTTAGAGGATAAGGACAGGGTTTTTGATGGAGGTCCCCATTTCTTTGCTTCTGTGGGACTATACATGAGACCCTGGAAAACAAACTTTGTCCCAGAAAAAGAAACCTTCACACAAGTTCCAGTGTGGATCTGACTATTCTCCCTTCCAATAGACTACTGCGGCTTAACAACCCTCAAACAAATTGGAGACAGATTGGGAACCTTTATTAAAGCCTCAGAAGCAACTATTCAGCGAAGGTACACCTCATGTGCTAGAATCTGTGTGGAGTTGGACGTCTCAGGAGCCCTGCATGAAGGCTTATGGTTGGAGTTCAGAGATGAGGACTACTTTCAAGCCATTGATTATGAACAAATCCCATTCCGATGCAGAAAGTGTCATGAACATGGCCACCTCGTCAGAGATTGTCCTTTAAACAAAACAAAAGAAGCTCTCAAAACAACACCAGAAGCACAGAGCAAGGAAATCTTTACAAAACTAAAAGCAAGACAAAGAGCCAACATGAGAAGATCAAACAGAACAGGGGTAGAGCCAGGCAATACCATCAACACTTTCAGCATTATGGAAATAGACACAGACACTGAAGAAACAAATGTGGAAAAGCAGCGAACTGAGAAGCAAAAGGACCAGCAAGACCATACCAGGAAGGAAAAGGAGGAAGATCCAATCAGTTCCAAGGCCCACAGGCACGAGCATGAAGGAATTCATGATGAAGACACAGATATGCTAACTAGTGATGGGGGAAGTGACGAGATGGAGCTCAATGAAGCCCTAGAGAAGGCAGGGGTGAATCTTCCAGTCATGGAGGAAAACTGGAAAGCTCAAGGACTAGAAAACGTCCCAGAAGAGGAATTAAGGAAGATAAGTGACCTATTCATAGCAAGACAGAAATTGGAACTAGACAGGCAAAACAGAAGATTAGGCATTGCAACAGGCACAGGAAACCATTCAAAGAGCATCTCCCTTAATCCAACTGGCCTCAAGCAAAAAAAGAAAAGGGGACGAAGAACAAACGGTGAAGTGCTGCACGATCTGGGGATCATAATGCTAAACTCAGGAAAAATGAAGGCACTTAACGCCTTCCCATCCTACCATTAACAATCCTCGTTATAAATGAAAATAGTCTCATGGAACGCAAGAGGGCTCAACAACTTAGCAAAGCAAATACTTCTCCAAAGGAAGTTCCAAAGAGAAAAGCCGAACATCATGTTCATACAGGAAACCAAATGCGCCACAACTCACATCGCAAACATCAACAAAAAATTGGGCAAACCTATTGACTTCATAGAAGTAGCCAGTCAAAGATGGGAGGGAGGCATTACCACTCTCTGGGACACCAGAGTAGTGAGTGTCCTTTCAATGGAAGCCACCAGATGCTACATTGCCACGGAAGTTCAAGTGATAGGTAACTCTGGAACTTACTTATGCATAAATGTCTATGGACCACAACGATTAGAAGATAAATTTCATTTCCTTAATTCACTTATGAGTCTATAGCTTAGACATCTCACCTTGAAGATCATTATGGGTGGAGATTTCAACATGATAACCTCTCTCTTGGAGAAAAAAGGAGGAACAAGAAGGCTCGACAGGGATGTAGAGCTATTCGCAGAATTCATTGAAACTGCAAAACTAGTAGACATCCTTCCCAAAAATAGCTCCTTCACTTGGAATAATAGATGAGGAGGAGAGAAACTAATAGCTTCTCGATTGGATAGATTTCTTATCTCAGAAAGTATCTTACTTGAAGGCATCATAGTGGACTCTGACATTCTTCCCAGTGGAGGGTCGGATCACTAGCCTATCTCACTAGAAGTTGCCTTCCTAGGCACTCCTAGAAACAAACCTTTCAGATTTGAAAATTTCTGGTTGCAGCACCCCAACTTTGTCAAAATGCTGGAGAAGTGGTGGTGTGAACCATTGAACATAAAAGGAACCAGAATTTTCAAGATCCAAAGCAAACTAAAACATATTAAAAGTAAAATCAAGCAATGGAATGCAACAGAATTCAGAAACATCTTTCAGGAAAAATCCATAATAGAAAGCAAGCTCGATCATATTCACAAGATCTGGACCTCGGGGAATATCAGTGAAGACTCCGGAGATCAGGAAAAAGCTCTAATGGTTCAATGGAAACTTCGTTGTCGACAGGAGGAAACACTCTGGAGACAGAAATCCAGAGTCCAGTGGCTCAAGGAAGGAGAGAAAAATACAAAGTTTTTCCACAGATCCACTTTAGACTACAGAAGTGCAAACAAAATCCTAAGACTCAACAATGAAGTAGGAGAAACCTTGCAAAATCACAAGGACATTTCTTCTCTACTCACCAGGAATTTCAAACATATAGCTCAGGAGACGTAGGATGAAAGAACAGAGGCAATAGAGACTCTTGCTCAGGCCATACCCATCATCATAACTACTGAGCAAAATACAACTCTTCTTAGAGGAGTCTCAATGGAGGAAGTGGAGGAGGTCCTCAAAAGCATGCCAAACGACAAAGCTCCATGACTTGATGGCTTCACCATAAAATTCTACAAAGCATGCTGGCCCACCATCAAAACAGAGGTATGGGAAGTTGTTGAAGATTCCAGGCGCTCCTACACCATTCTCAAATTGCTAAACTCCACCTTCCTGGCTCTTGTTCCAAAGGAAGAAGATGCCAACTCTCCTGAGAAATTTAGACCTATAGCTCTCTGTAATGTGATCTACAAAATCATCTCCAAAGTTATAGCCAACAAACTCAAGTCTATTCTGCCCAAACTAATTTTGGAAGAATAGTCTGGATATGTGGAGGGCAGACAAATCCTGGACAACATCCTCTTAGCTCAAGAGATGGTTCACACTCTCCAGACCAGGAAGATAGCAAGTATGTTAATGCAACTAGATCTCTCCAAAGCATTCAATAAAGTCAACTAGCAATATTTGGAAGTCATTCTTATAGCCTTCAGCTTTGACTATCAATGGACTAAATGGATTCTTGCTTTAATTAAATCCTCCAATTTCTCTATCCTGGTCAATGGCTCCCCCTCAGAACCCTTCTCCCCCTCCCAAGGTATCAGGCAGGGAGACCCTCTCTCCCCTTTCCTCTTTGTGATCCTCATGGAAGGTCTAAGCAGACTTATTCATAAAGCAAAAGCAGACGGCAATATCAGAGGGCTTCATCCTCTGCACTCTATCCCTGCAACCACGCACCAGCAATTCGTGGACGACACCATGCTGCACGACACCCCTACTGTGAAAGAATCTATGGCTTTCAAAAATATCCTAACCCTCTTCAGCAAAGTGTCAGGTATGGAAATTAATCATGCCAAATCTACCATTTTTTTCTTTAATACTCATCTTGCCATTCAAAAGCATCTTTCAAATATTCTTGGATTTAGACGGGGCCATTTACCCTCTAAGTATTTGGGAGCCCCTCTAACTACCAAACCTTGGCAAAAACATCACTGGGAAAAAATACTCGCAAAAATGGAGAAAAAATGTAGGCACTGGACTCACAGAGCCCTCAACTTTGCGGGCAGATTAGTCCTCACTAAAGCAATCCTTCAAGCCATCCCGCAGTATCTGCTTTCCATCTTGCCAACCCCTAAAGGAATCCTCCAGAAGATAAGAACCATCCAGCGATTGTTCATATGGAAAGGCAATTCAGAAAAAAAACAAATGGGATTTGGTGGCCTGGAACAAACTTTGTAAATCAAAAGCAACAGGGCGCCTAAATCTAATAGACCCCCACACCATCAACATGACTTGTGGAGTTAAGCTGTGGTGGCGCTGGTTAAAAGAACCCACTCTACCTTGGGCAAGACATTGGAAGGAGAAATACACTCCAAATTGCAGTGAACAGGACCTAATTAGGTTACAGGCCATGCCAGAAGGGTCTCCCATTTGGAATTTAGCTAGGCGGAACCGCAACATAATTCAGGAACATAGCTTTTGGGAAATCCGCAACGGGGAAACAACGTTCTTTTGGGAAGATGCTTGGCAGCAACTCCCCCGCCTCGTAACTCCAGACCTGGAGGACTTTAAAAGGGAATGTCAGAGCAGGGGCAAATACAAGGTCCATCAGTACTGGAGCCATGGCAACAGCGAACAGGATTGGAGAGAATGGTCACTCCTTAAAACTGGCACCTTAATCGCAGGAAACAACAACATAAGGAACTTGCTAAGCACTCTAAACAAAAGAAAGATAAGAACATCTATAGAAAGGGACAAGCTAAGATGGGGCATGAAAGGAAAAGGAAATTTCACCCTCAAAGAAGCAAGGGAGCAGCTTGAGCATTTTGAACATGAGGAGGTCACGCCCTGGAGCATCAAGGTCTGGGACACCCTATTCTGGCCTAAAATAAAGACCTTTCTTTGGCTCCTTATGCAGGGAAAAACCCTTACCTGGGAAAATTTGTGCAAAAAAGAATTCTTTGGTCCCTCTATATGTCCCCTTTACAAAACAGCAGAAGAGAATATAAATCATCTGTTCGATACATGCGAATGGGTGAAGTACTTATGGAAGTGGATAGAAACTACCACGCAGCAAAATAACAGGGACAGAGACTCCATCCAAAACACCATATTGAATTGGCCTAGCGACTACTCTAACAATCTAAGAATTAACAGCATCTGGAAAGTCCTGCAAGGGTTCATAACTTGGACCATTTGGAAAGAAAGAAATAGGCAAATATTTCAGAATGATCATAGGAACTTAGAGCATTCGCAACTCACCTTAACCGAAAATGTTCAACAGCTGATCCTGGCAAAATGCAGAGCAGTTCTCGACAGCCAACTCTCAACCAGAGACCAACAAATTCTGAAAATCTTCAAGTTGGATAATGGACACAACATGGTAACCACAAGCAGCTAGCAAGAGCCTCGAATGGGGCCAATTGGATGGCATAGCCCCCCTGTTGGCTTCCTGAAGTTGAACTTCGATGGCGCCTCAAGAGGCAATCCTGGATTAGCAGGTATAGGAGGAGTCATCAGAAATCACAAAGGGGAAATTCTCCACATTTACAGTCAAGCCCTAGGAGAAGGAACCAACAACGAGATGGAATTTGCAGCTATGGAAAAAGGGTTATGAATTCTCAGATTGAACCGAACAGGCAATGCAATAATCAAAGGTGACTCAGAGGTAGCCATTACCGCGGCTAGGAAAATCTACAGAGGCACGTCAGTAAGCAAGGTAACGAAACATTGGCGTTTAGCTCAGGTAACAGATAACATTGCCAAAATTCTCAGGGAAATGAAAGGTCTCACCTTTCAAGCGATCCGTCGCAAGGCTAACACGGTTGCTGACGACCTGGCGAACTTCGGGATTGAACACCCCAACGCAAGATGGGACAACTGTTGGCAAGACATCGACTGCCCAGAGCTAAAGGAAAAGTGCATGCAGCTATCCAGGTTGGATATGAGGCCGGCAGATATGGGCGATTGAACGATCGAATAACTTAATGAGGCCGGTGATTAGACATGCTGATTCAGCCAACATCATTAAATCAGGCAAGAGCCGTAGGACGAATGACATAAGGAATATCTGTCAGACACAGGCGATCAAGAGATACAAACCCCCCATGATCCGCTTTGAAATCATCCACCGTAAGAATGGTAGGACAAAGCACACTTGGCACGCTCAAGACGAAGAAGATGATGGTGATCGTAAAGGCCAGCAATCATTTCAAGGCCTCACCATTTTCCCATCGCGTAGCAATTATGCCAATTGGACATGCAAGTGGCATAGACAAGAGCAGCCACTCACAGATCACCTCCCGGTCATTTGTTATTTAACAACCACCAAGGCCATAAGGAAAAGAAATATTTTATCGCATAGTAAGTCTGAGCCCGCACCCTCTGCAAACACGGTGCAGGAACTCTCCGTGGCTACAAGTGTCGCAATGATAGGAGAAGGCTGCCAAAACCAATCTGCAAACAAAGACCTCCAGCAAGCAAAGAATATGTACGAAACAAGGACATCCCAGCGCAACAAGTGCAAAATCAGCGAACTGGAGGCCAGCGTTAAGGAGGAGGAAACACAAGTTTCGGATCAGTAAATTGGGAAGGAAGTGGATTGGCTCCTGAACCCGGGCACTACCCATACTCGTGCCACCCAGTTCATTCGAACTCAAGCCGAAGCTTGGCGCATGAAGACCCTCCTCGCTAAAGTTCTGGATGTCCAGGAAGAGCAGGCAGAGCAGCTGCGCAATCTCAAGAAACACACTGAGGCCATGGAGCATGACCACATGGCGGTCGTGGAAAGTATTGAATTTAAGCTCTTCTCGCTGGACCAACAGGCTGACAGCATCAACAAAAAGCTCACTGTGCTAATCAAGCTCCTGCGAAATGTCATTGGCAATGATGGCAAGCCCACTGAGACTCCGCGTGGGGACTCTTCAGGCACCCAGCCGGGCAACCCTCCCAAGCCAGGACATGCCAACCGGTGACTGCGGCGGTCACGTTCCTCTTTTTGCAGACCGCTGCCTATGCCTCCTCTTTTTCATTCTTGCTATGTCTTCTGTACATGGAACCTGTCAAGAGACTTCTCTGACAGATCCTCCTAGCATAATGGTTTAGAGTGTTTTAATTCTCTGCCGCCCTGCGTGGTGTGCTTGTGTCTTTCAATTACTAAGTAGCCAGGCCTGCTTTCTAGCGGCCATTAATCTGCTAAGGCAGAAGTTTTGTACTATACTTTTTCTCTATTAATACAAAAGCTGATTTACACAAAAAAAAAACATGATTTATTTTATATATCCATTTTAAAATGGCTACTGATTTGTCACTTGGCCTAAGAACAATTTCCCAAAAACCATTCTTCATAATTGACTGGTATTATTCTTACATCACATTCCTCCACTCTTGATGTTTAGGTGCATATTCATAGGAGAAAGGTTCAACTTCAATGAGCTTTGTCATATATGTTGCATATCCAAAATATCGTTTTGATCTTTTACTTTCTCTAAAGGCCCCGTTTTTTGTGTGGCCTTCTGCTTCTTGTAAAGTAGTTCTCAACCAAGCAACCCCCTTTCGATTGTTAAGAACAATTACTTGCTGCTCAAGATCACTAGGACCTTCAACATATTCTTACGTTGATTTAGGATCTTGACCATCATTGTTCCTAGAGATATCATGAATGATGGGTATCTCTTCTTCATTAGAATCGACTAGAACATCTTTTGATTTCTTGTAAGTTATACTTTCATCAAAGATGACATCCCTATTTACTTCAATATGACGGTATTTTTTAATATAGATTTTTTATGCTTTTGATGAAGCTCTTTATTAAACAAAGATTACCTTCATACAAGTAGGATCCAACTTCTTCCTTTTGTCCTTTGGAATATGTATGTAAACAAGACAACCAAATATTCAAATATAATCCATGTTGGACTTCTTTCCTATAAATGCTTCTTTTGGAGTTATGTTGTTGAGAATATTGTGAGGACTTTGGTTCTACATGTAGACAATTGTTATGCATGCTTCTCCCCATAAAAATTAATGGAGATCTTGATCATGAAGCATGGCTCTGACAAATTCTTCAGTTGTTATGTTATTTCTTTCAGCCACACCATTATGCTCAGGATTATAAGGAACAATTAGCTCCCTCTTAATCCCGACTTCTTTTCAAAACACTATGAGTTATTTGGAGATATATTCTCTACCGTTGTTAGACCTTAGAGTCTTGATATTTCTTTTGGTCAGATTCTCCACTTCATTGTTGAATTCTTGAAACTTCTTGAATAACTCATCTTTGTTCTTAAGGAGTCAAAACCATGTTTTCCTTGAGAAATAATCAATTAAGGTTACATAATATTGATTCCCGCAAAGAGATTTTACTTCCATAGGATCACATACATAAAAGTGTAAGAGATCTAAAACTTCCTTAGATCTGGTATCACTTTTTGCAAATGGCTTCTTCACGTTCTTGCCTAGAGCGCAACCCTTACAGGTCCCTTCATGTTATTCCTTCAATTTGGGAATTCTATTGACCATTTGATTTAGAGATGGCATAATCTTGTAATGCAGGTTTCCATACCTTCTATGCCATAGTTCAAAAGGGTTCACATCTAAGTGAACTAGGGCTTGAGTGAGAGGAGTAAAAAGTCTATATGAAGTTCCCTCATGAATCCCAATTACCCTAACATGATCAATACTAGAGTCCTTACCCAAAACCAAATTTTTTGCATTAACGAAAGAAAACCTATCACCCTTATCCTCTAGACAATAAATAGATAATAAGTTTTTATTCAAACTTGGAACATATAAAATTTTGTTGAGGTGAATACTTTAACTAGAATTGAGCTCCAACGAAGTAGATCCAATTCCTTTCACTCGATAACTCTTATCGTCTCCAAGTTCGATTGAATGAGAGGAGGTTAATTTTGACAAAATCTGGAGTTGATTGCATTCACCTATCATATGTATCAAATAAACATTATCAATAATTGTTGGCTTGAGGGGGCCTGACCTAGGTTCAACGTTAGTTAGCCAAACAAATCCCTACACTACTGGCCCTTTCAGCAGCAACCCGCAGAGCGCGGATTGAAGTCTCACAAGAAGCAGTATGGGGGGATGTTGGAACCAAGTTTCAGCACCCTTGAGATGTTTGTGATGTCAGTTTATTCTGGCTATACTTACCTTCATGCAGGTTGCTTATCCCTTTGTTCCACCCTTCAGTACCTTCACGAAAGGGTACAATTGGTTTCTACGTGTTAGGTTCCTATACCAATAGGAGTCATAATTTTGAATGACTAAGGTTAAGCCTTGTAATATTGTACATACCTTTGCTTTCTGCAAATGTTTTCCATATTACAAAAATTAAAAAATGTAAAGAAGGTATGTCCTAAAAGAACAATCAAAGGACAAAAAAGAATGAAAAGGTAAAAGAAAATGAAAATATATGAAACCCAAAAGACAAAAAGAGACCATGAAAGTGTGCAAGTCAAAATGCCACTACTATTTACTTTTACACATAATAGATGATTTTGTGCAGCTTGTAACTCATGCCACAACCCATGATAGTCAAATTGTTTAAACTTGACTATTTCATGTTTTAAATTTTATGTGTATAGTTAGAGAATAAAATCTGACCAAACAGTGTAATCTTGGAAGATCATTAGATAGGTAGAGTAAATAAAAGGAGCTCGTCAGTTTAAAAAAATGCATATGGTCTTATTTTCTATTTTTCATTATTTATAATTAATATTTTCATATTTTTTCATAAAAAATAACAATTTATTAAAAATTAAAACATTAATTATTGTTATGGTGAAGAGGAAATAAACAAAGAGGTTAACTGCAAGCAACCCTGCTTAAATACAAACATCAATGCTTAAATACAAATATCAATGCATTAAGTCATGCTCTAAATTTTAAAACACAAAAAACCTATAGAACAACTACAGAGGCAAAAAGTGAGTGTGTCATAATCTTATTCAATCCATTTGCATTGGTGTTAATCAGGTTTAAACACATGACACCTTATCCAATCTATTTGTGTTGATGTTAAATTTTAAACACATGACACCTTGAGTGACACTAGAGCATTCTAACTCTCTCTATTTTTCATATAATTTATTTTTTTAAATAAGTAATATTTCAATATACATGATAAAGACTATTATTCACTTCTATATATATTTATATATATATATAATATGTATATATATATATTATAATATATATTATATATATATGATAGACATTTAGTAAATTTTTAGGAACCCAATTAATAAATTGTATTTTAATTATGTAAAAAAATTAATATTATATTAATATAAGTCTTTTTCTTTTCTTTTTCTTTCTAAAATTAAAGCCCAAAGATGGACGGGCTTGGTGCTAGCGGCAAACAGATTGGCCAAATTTAATGATATAGAATGTTATTATATTGTAACACACAGACCTTTTCTACTTTCATTAAAGTTTATGTACTTGCACAAAAAACCATTCAATTTATTAATAATTTGTATAGTAATTATTGTAATAAAAAAGTAATGATATTTATTTAATAATTATTATAGAGAAAAGATAGAAATTGTTTTTATTTCTCAAATATATTTTCATTAAATGTATCCCATCATTGCAAGCAAAATTATTGATGAATTTAAGTAAGTATTTTTTTGAAAGTTTTATTTAGAGGTCACATAGAGTTGAAACCTATTGTGATACCATGTGTAACAACCCCAAAATTAAAATATACCACTAATTATATCAATTATGCGATTTACAATCAAAATACAATCATTCAACTAATTAACATATAATTTTGAAAAAATGAGCAAAGAGAACTTACCTGTAGCGATGATATTCCTTACTTGTGATTTCAAAGTTGAATGCTATTTGAATCTCGCTAATTTCAACAAAGTTTTGAGGATGACTCTCCACCTGATTGTAAGCTCAGCTGCACATAATGTTTCTACAGTTGGCCACCCCCGAGCCCTCAATCAACGTACCACTGCCATGGAATCGTTTGTCTCATAACACTTTTCTTCCAAGAGAATGGATGCATCTCATCCTCCTCATCGCTCTTTAAATAGACTAAAAAATGGAAAGGGACACACATCATGTGTCAACATGCCAACTTTTATTTCTTTATTTTAAGTTTTACTTAATTTAATATTTTTCTTAATTTAACTCTTTCTTATTTTATTTCTTTCTACTTTTTGTTAACTTTATTTTTTCATACTATTTTTATAGTGTGTGTGTGTGTGTATATATATATATATATATATATTATATATATATTATATATTATATATATATTTTTATATATATATATATATAGTATTGTAGGGTTATTACACCAACTAGGAGTTGGAAATAAAGAGACCTATATATTATAGATGAATTTCCTTAACTGATAATAATTGTAATATTAGTTGGCATTTTATTACTTATTATTTCTTATTCATCAATCAATTACAAAAACATTGAAGATCACAACGAGAAAAAATACACAAGATATAGGCTCCAAGCCAGTGCAAAACCCCTCCAAGCTAAAAACCCATAAATAATATTTCTCTTCTTATTGAATATGTTCACAATGAAACTTCCAAGACCAAAAGACAAAAGCCAAGAATCCTCCCCAGAACTAAGTCAGCCCACTAGCAAGGCCTTCTTCAAGGCAACTTCAAAACCTTTGATCCTACAGCGTCACCTCTGAAATTTCGACTGTTCAACTACACTTAAGAGATTTAGCCTTGTAATTTCAGCCTCCTACAATTTCACAGAAACCCTAGCAGCTTCACATTTGTGGATAAAAATAGATGATCTTCAAGAGACTTTGATTTCTTCTTCCTTTCTTTGTCCTCCTATCCATTTTTCCTTCTCCCCTTTTGCAAATAGAACTTGTGATGAGATGATGCTACAAATGAGTCAAGCTCCTCTTATTTATAACCTTCTTGAGGAGTTGAATAAACCTACTTTAGGCTGACTTCACCTTCATTGGGCCAACTTAGTATTGGAGGAATAAATGGCTTTTCTTGACTCAAAATAAATATTTTTCTTTGTTACAAAGAGTCCAAATGGGACTATAATATATGACATAGATTCTTCTTTGACCTAGAAAGACTTATAAGCATGAATAACATGCTTTTGACCTAAACTTGAGCATGAAACCGATGATTTAAATACTTTTTTTTTTCTCTTCTTTTCTTTCTTTATACAAAATATACAATGTAATGTTTACAAAAGGTCATTATTAGGGCTGGACCTAGTTACAATTTCTAACACTCCCTCTTAACTAGGGAGGTATTCATAATCCATAAGGAAGTACTATGAATCTCAATCGTGAAGCATTCTCATAAGAAGAGTCAGATTGATAAACCATCTATCAAGCATCTATATCATAACCAACTTTGTTATTGATGGTTGTAACTAGACAAATTTCATTCAAGAGCATTATGTTGAGAGGCTTTATGTGAGTTTCCACACTACCTCTAAGGCACATACCCCATCCGAATTTTCATCGGGTATGTCCTTTTAGGAATATTCTTATCTTGGATGCCTTACCTCATCCTCAAATAACATCATTGTAAAAATTATTTCCTAGATTATTTCATCCAGAAGAAGTTCCAACCTCATATGCTTATCTAATCCTCTAGACTCCAATATTTCCTAATGGCCTTGACTAAGACTTACAATTGTTAGTCTTGGTCTAGTGCATGACACGTAAAGAGAAGAAATATCCAACATCACTCCCTCTCAATTAGGGAAGAGATGTCTACCAAACCAAGCTTGTCTCTAAGGCATTCAAGCTTCTTGCTTGGTAAAGCTTTAGTCAGAATATCCGCTACCTGTTCATCTATAGGTAAATAATGTAGCTCCACGACCCCATCTCATACCAGGATTTTGATGTAGTGGTACTTATTGTTTACATGCTTCATCCTAGCATGAAGCACAGGTCTTCTATCAACCTTATGCAACTTTAATTGTCACAATGTATTTGTGTAGGGCTAAGCGATCCTTCAAATAAATCTAATATTAACTTCCTGAGCCAAACAACTTCCCTACAAACTTCACTTATAACAACATATTCAACTTCAACAGTAATCAAAGCAACTGTATCTTGATTTTTTCTCATCCTTGAGACCATGGAGGATCCTAAAGTAAAGCATCCACCTATTGTGCTTCTTCCATCTATCTCACTGCCACCCAAATTAGGGTATGTATATCCCATGAGTTGGATATCATTACCATTATATCGAAGGCAGTGATGTATGGTTCCACTCAAATATCTTAGAATGTGTTTGACTGTTATCCAATGGTCATGCTTTGGCTCAATCTAAAATTGATTGAGAACATTTACTGCAAAATAAATGTTCGATATGGTATTCACAAGATACATCAAATAGCCAATTAGTTGTCTGTAGCAAGTAGGATTTACCGGACTAGAATATGAACTCCTCAACTTATTTAAATTGGTAATCATATGATTTTTCATAGGCTTTTTGTCCATCATGCCAATTTTGTGTAGAATATTAATCACATATTTTCCTTGAATAAGATATATTTCACCCGGCTTCTGCCAAAATTCTAGTCCCAAGTAATAATGCATAATCCCAAGATCCTTCATATCAAACTTGACTGCTAACTACTTATTGAATTCCTGAATTCGATGCTTTACACCTGTAACAAGTAGATCATCCACATATAATAGAATGATGTCTGGTTCATTCTTGACCACCCTGATGTAGAGGTTAGGATCTACAGTACTCTTGGCAAAACCAAGTCTCAATAGGTATGCATCCATTCTTTCATACCAAGCTCTAGGTGCCATCTTTAAACCGTATAGAGATTTCTTCAGTATGCAGACATGGGTCTCCCTCTGATTTATTTCAAATCCTTGAGGTTTCTCAATGTAAACCTCATCATCATTAGTCCCATTTAGAAAATTTATCTTAACATCCATTTTATGGACATTCCATCCCATAATAGAAACCAAAGAGATAAGAGATTTGATTTTTGTATATCTAGATGTAGGAGAAAATTTTTCGTCATAATCAATACCTTTTTTATGTGAGAAGCCTCTTGCTACAAACCTCACTTTTTATTTATCAATGCTCCCATCTGCAACATGATTTATTTTATATATCCATTTTAACATGGCTACTGATTTGTCACTTGGCCTAAGAACAATTTCCCAAAAACCGTTCTTCATAATTGACTGGTATTCTTCTTACATCACATTCCTCCACTCTTGATGTTTAGGTGCATATTCATAGGAGAAAGGTTCAACTTCAATGAGCTTTGTCATATATGTTGCATATCCAAAATATCATTTTGGTCTTTTACTTTCTCTAAAGTTCTCGTTTTTTGTGTGGCCTTCTGCTTCTTGTAGAGTAGTTCTCAACCAAGCAACCCCCTTTCGATTGTTAAGAACAATTACTTGCTGCTCAAGATCACTAGGACCTTCAACATATTCTTCCGTTGGTTTAGGATCTTGACCATCATTGTTCCTAGAGATATCATGAATGATGGGTATCTCTTCTTCATCAGAATCGACTAGAACATCTTTTGATTTCTTGTAAGCTATTCTTCAATCAAAGATGACATCCCTATTTACTTCAATATGATGGTATTCTTTAATATAGATTTTGTATGCTTTTGATGAAGCTCTTTATTGAACAAAGATTACCTTCATACAAGTAGGATCCAACTTCTTCCTTTTGTCCTTTGGAATATGTATGTAAACAAGACAATCAAATATTCAAATATAATCCATGTTGGGCTTCTTTCCTGTAAACGCTTCTTCTGGAGTTATGTTGTTGAGAATACTGTGAGGACTTTGGTTCTACATGTAGACAACTGTTATACATGCATCTCCCCATAAAAATTAATGGAGATCTTGATCATGAAGCATGGCTCTGACAAATTCTTCAGTTGTTATGTTATTTCTTTCAGCCACACCATTATGTTTAGGATTATAAGGAACAATTAGCTCCCTCTTAATCCCGACTTCTTTTCAAAACACTATGAGTTATTTGGAGATATATTCTCTACCATTGTTAGACCTCAGAATCTTGATATTTCTTTTGGTCAGATTCTCCACTTCATTGTTGAATTCTTGAAACTTCTTGAATAACTCATATTTGTTCTTTAGGAGTCATAACCATGTTTTCCTTGAGAAATAATCAATTCAGGTTACATAATATTGATTCCCGCAAATAGATTTTACTTCCATAAGATCACATACATAAAAGTGTAAGAGATCTAAAACTTCCTTAGATCTGGTATCACTTTTTGCAAATGGCTTCTTCACGTTCTTTCCTAGAGCGCAACCCTTATAGGTCCCTTCATGTTATTCCTTCAATTTGGGAATTCTATTGACCATTTGATTTAGAGATGGCATAATCTTGTAATGAAGGTTTACATACCTGCTATGCCATAGTTCAAAAGGGCTCACATCTAAGTGAACTAGGGCTTGAGTGAGAGGAGTAAAAAGTCTACATGAAGTTCCCTCGTGAATCCCAATTACCCTAACATGATCAATACTAGAGTCCTTACCCAAAACCAAATTGTTTGCATCAATGAAAGAAAACCTATCACCCTTATCCTCTAGAAAATAAATAGATAATAAGTTTTTCTTCAAACCTGGAACATATAAAATGTTGTTAAGGTGAATACTTTAACTAGAATTGAGATCTAACGAAGTAGATCCAATTCCTTTCACTCGATAACTCTTCTTGTGTCCAAGTTTGATTGAATGAGAGGAGGTTAATTTTGACAAAGTCTGGAGTTGACTGCATTCACCTATCATATGTATCAAATAAACATTATCAATAACTATTGGCTTGAGGGGGCTTGACCCAGGTTCAGCGTTAGTTAGCCAAACAAATCCCTACACTACTGGCCCTTTTGGCAGTAGCCCGCAGAGGGACATTGAAGTCTCACCAGAAGCAGTATGGGGGGATGCTGGAACCAAGTTTCGACACCCTTGATATGGTTATGATGTCAGTTTATTCTAGCTATACTTGCCTTCGCGCAGGTTGCTTATCCCTCTGTTCCACCCTTTAGTACCTTCGCGAAAGGGTACAATTGGTTTCTTCTTGTTAGGTTCCTATACCAATAGGAGTCATAATTTTGAATGACTAAGGTTAAGCCTTGTAATATTGTACATACCTTTTCTTTCTGCAAATATTTTCCATATTAAAAAAATTAAAAAATGTAAAGAGGGTATGTCCTAAAAGAACAATCAAAGGACAAAAAAGAATGAAAAGGTCAAAAAAAAAATGAAAATATATGAACCCCAAAAGAAAAAAGGAGACCATGAAAGTGTGCAAGTCAAAATGCCACTACTATTTACTTTCACACATAATAGATGATTGTGTGCAGCTTGTAACTCATGCCACAACCCATGATAGTCAAATTGTTTAAACTTGGCTATTTCATGTTTTAAATTTTATGTGTATAGTTAGAGAATAAAATCTGACCAAACAGTGTAATCTTGGTAGATCATTAGATAGGTAGAGTAAATAAGAGGAGCTCATCAGTTTAATCTGACCCCTTAGATGATATAAGGTTAGAAGTAGATAGTTTTCTCTGTAAAGAAAAATATTGAAAAGGGTTTGCTAGCCTAAATGCACCCAATAAAGTGAAGGAAAAATGGTAGGGTAAGTAGATGGGTAAGTAGTAGAAAGGTTGTAGAAACATCATGTGATTACGCAAAATAACTTATGTCAATGTTCCAAATACATCTTTCAAATATGCATAAGTGGTAAACAAAGAAAAGGCAATGGTTCACAATATGATGTATTTAACATCTCCATCATTCATTTTAACCCCTATAACACTTACTAATTTCCCTTTCATAATAAAAATATTAATACCTATAGTTCTTTAAGTCAAAGAGACTCAGAGCATTTCTCTGACGTTTGGTGGGGCCGGACCCTTGACTTGATGACTTAAGGAGAAAAGGTGTTAAATTCCCTTGCAATTCATTCATCCCCCTCACAAAACCCATTTTCCTAAGGTTAAATTCTTTTGCTTAGGAAAACCCCTTGATAAACATATTTTATGAAAAAACCCACCAAATACATTTATCCTAAGTACTAAGTGTATGAAAAGCACATAATATTTTCTATACCTAAGTACAATACCCCTTTTTCTCATTTCACCTCATATTAATTTTTTTTAAATATATAAAAATATCTGAAAAACCCATTGGCCCATATGTATTTAACTCCTTTATATAAAGTAACCCCACCCCTTAGTTTATTTTATAAACTATATGATTTCCCCATATCCCACAAAATATATTAAAACCCCGCCCTCAGTCCTTAATCCTATATTAAAATGTCCTCGATGAGATTAAGTTTTAATTTAATCCTATACATCTGGTGGTTAGACCCATGGGCCCCCCAAAAACTTTTCGTGTAAATCGCTGCGCAAATCCATCTCCCAACCACTGTTGATCATCCCTTCCCCACATCCAACAGCTCATGTCCATACGGCCCAGCCCGATGTTCGTCCTTTACCCGCCCGATAAGGTGGTTTTCCCCGACCCCAAGAATGCTACGTGTCACGTGCTCTACTAGATCGGGTGAGATGTCCTCAAAACCACTTCCCTCTCAAAAGCGGTGTGATGGCCCCATTAAACCACCTTCCTGTATAACCAAAAAAGCTGCCCACTATTCATCAATTCATGAAGCCACCAAAATTAATGTTTTTTCTATATAATCCCAATTGCCCCTCTTTTCACTCTTTTCACACATTTGCTATTGAGAACTCAAAAAGCCATTGCGACCCCTGCAAACAACGAATTTGCTCAAAAACTTCCGCCATTGCTCCATAGATGCTAAAGACAGCCTAGCTCATTCACCAGTCCGTACCAGAACCATACGAACCTCTGTGGCCTCCATCAACCACCATTTACAGTCAATTTCGCCCAATTCGAGGTATTTAACCATGGAATACCAACTCCATTGTCAAATTCCAAGTAAATTCACCCTCATAACATTGGTAATTAAGTAAACAATAGCAAATTTACTTTACTTTTAACATTATGAGCCATACCCATCTGCAAGACCTCCGTTGCCTTAAAAACTTTGAAAAATCCCACAGAACCTTTGCTGAATTACCCCCTGAGCATAATCCAAATCCACAAGAACTGAATTATGGTTGCCCCCATTGCAATGGACATTAGACCAATTACAACTCCCCACCTAGACCTGGACCACCTTCCCTTGGCTGACAGGGACTTCCAAATAAAAGATACAATTGCAATAGAGCTCCTGCTTAAAATTCATTGTTTAAGTAAAGACAGACACCTGAACCATACATATTACATTGGTCTTTGGGAATCCAATCTACCCAGATACCAGTTCCCTCAAGTCCACATCTTTCCAGAGATTGTTCATATGTGCTATGCATGCTACGTCACCAGCCTTAGAACAGTAATGTCTCATGACCAGAAGGTCCTTTTCGCCATCTCAGCAGAGTCTATAAATGAAATGTTGAACTTCCAACCAGGACCAAACCTAACCCCACTCTCAATTGGAGACCTGTTAGACCAGTATCCCAAGCTAAGCCCTACAAAATTGGCCCAGTTATTCCAAACCTTCATTGTAGAGGAGAAACACATCCCTAAGGACCCCCCTCCATATATGTCAGTTATTTTCTCTAATTGGGGTCGGAACATTGTAACCATGATATCATGTGTTTTAGGTTACTCTACCAGTGAATACATTGACGAAATTATTCTTGCATTCATGTCCATTTATACCCCAGGACAGTCTCTTGCAACCATATATAATTTTTCCAGTTTCATAGCTAATAGAATCCATGAGCAATTCACAAGAATGGGCAATGAGAGGGTGTTCAAATACTCCTCTGTATTATACCATCTATATATATATTATCAGTGAGAGAAGTTTCCTTTTACCCTCCAAAAGATTGACACCAGGGGCCAGCCCAGATCTGTTATTTTTTGGACCCCACTATTCCATGAGTATAGGTCACCTTATACATATTCTGAATTTATAGATTCTTTTGTGCATCTAGTCATGACCATGCTCACTGGGAATCCTCCACCTAGGATAAGCCTAAAAATAAAAAGAGTCCTCCAACTTTCCAAGCAGACCAAAGTGGCTAACTGGTACCTTTATTAGAACCACACAGAAATCAGAATATATGGTTGCATGCTTGCACCATATAAGTTGCCAAGATAGCTCCCCATGAGGTTTTTTCCCTTAGAGTATTACAGACAAATCATCAATGTAGATGAAGTAAACTTCATCAATGCCAAGAAAAAATCCAATTTCAAAATCAAAGATAAATTAGGTCCATTCATTTGTAAATCTAGAGAAGCAGGGAAAGAGGCAGATCTAATCCTGCAAAGAATGAAGTTCCAAAGAATTTTTGTATGGAGATATGACCCTTTGGAATTCATTACCAAGAAAAGGAAAAAGGTCAAGCTAGGAACTTTTATACACCACCCCGTACCAGAAATAGAAGCATATGCAAATCAAACAGAATGGGTGGAAGGCACCCTAGTAGACCAAGACAGCACCAGAGTAGATGTAGAAAATTCTCTAATTGATTTGGAAAAGTAGCTTGATGAGAGCTATTTTCTGCAGGTACCGGAAGAGCAAGAAAAAACCATGAGTACCCCTCCAGTCATCCATACCCCTCAGAATGAGGAGAAAATACCAAAAAGAAACAGAGACGGAGCTTCCACATCAGGGATGGACACCTCAAATTTGCAACAGGAAACAAGAAAGAGGCAAAGACTCAATCTGGCCTCTGAACAAGAATACACAGAAGATTCGGCACACATGACCAATACAGAGGTAAACAGAAGCAGGCCTCCCACTCCATCTGAAGGCATGCAAGAGCCTTCCACCTCTCAGACTCAGATGTTGGAAAGGAAGCTTAGTGTGGAAGTATCTTCCTTCAGCAGGCCTACTGACAGAGACAAGACATCAAGGAAAGATACAAGGAAATCAAAATGAGAAATGAAAGGCTCAAAGCCCAAACCTATGCTCAGTACCTAAAGCTGTCTCCCACCAATCAAACAATGTTAATGTCAGCCTTTGATATAAAAGAAGGAAAGCTGCAGATGTCTTTTATTAAACCTACAACACAACAAACCAAGACAACATCCATTTTCAAAAAGGTGTACTTTGAAGCGTTGGAAAGGGATATTTATCCCATAGACCAGATTGAACTGCACAAACAGGCTGGAGAGATGATATACTCCACCCTCACAGGTAAAGCCATAGCTGCCCATCAGCTACAAAACTCTTTGAACAACATTTCTACACAATTTTAGTTAGAGAAGGCCTCCTCACAGGCCAAGGATACAAGGATTAAGTCCTTAGAGGACTTAGTGATTGAATTGGGACATGATCCCAAGGATATAAAATCTACAGAGCAAATTATAAAGAAGAAAAATGATGATATTGCTGCACTTAAGAGGCAATTGAAAATACCCCAGCTGCAACATCCTCAAACTCTAGAAGTCGTAGAAATCCAAACCAAGCATGAGGAGTTGATGGACTTGGTCCTAAAGCTTAATGATCAATTAAAGGAGACAGAAAAAGAGTTGGACGCTTTAATTCAATTGAAGCAAAGTTACTTGGCCACAACTCATAAAGATGTCATCCCTACTGTATCCACAACATTCCCCTCTACATTGGCAGCTTCACTAGCACCAACAGCTCCACCTGCCACAACACTGCTAATAACAGAAGAATCTACAAAGGAAGCAGGTACATCAGGAGAGAAGGCAACATAATTGGTTAAATTCATGGAAGAGATGTCTATCCAGGCTACAAAAATAAACAAGTTAAGGGAAAAGGTGGCAAGTTTAGAAACTGACTACAAACTTGCCCAGCTTAAGCAGAAGGATGAAGCACAAAAGGCCCAAAGAATGAGTGAAAGAATCAAAGTCTTAGAGAAAGACTTAACACTGGAGAAACCACTTGGCCAAACCAAGGAAATTTTATGGGCCAATATCATTGACTTTGTCAATGATATTTGGCCATCAATTCAATTTATTTTCAAGTAGACAAAATTAGTGAAGATAGCCACAGAAGCTATCCATAAAGTAAGGGAGGAATTGGGAGATAAGCCTGACGATGCCAATAGACTCATCCATTTCCTCAACAACAAGAACAAATATGAAATCCAAGAGCTGAACATAGAAGATAGAACTGAGACCATTCAAAAATAAGGAAGGTCCTTTATAAAATGAACCTTATTCTTAACTTAGAAGAAAAGTGCCACAACATGCAAGTAGCCATTGACAGGTTCATGGCTAAATTCCAAATTTTGAGGGAGAAAGGTCTGCCCAGTCTTATGGTTATCAATGACAAACTCATGACACAGTTGGATTATGGAAATAGGCTCAAACAATTGGCTAAGGAACAAGCTAGCACTTCATCCATAAAAGCACTGCCAATAGGCAAAGTTTTGTACAAAACCTTTGAGAACTTGTTTTTTCTTGACCACAAGATAAAACACTTATTTCTCACCAAGCCCAATTTTGCCAAGTATACTGAAGCTGATGAAATATATAGGAGGATGATGAATGCAAAATTACCTGATGCAGAATGGTGGCAAATAATGACCAATTTACTGTGATAAATTTGCATCAAAAAGTTACTGCACGGTAAAAATGAGAGCAGCTAGGTAAACAGGTGAAAACAGGGCAGCAGGGTCAAAGAGTATCAGGTGAAAAGGTAAAAGTTGAAGACGATTCCAGCGTGAAACACCATAATTGCAAGCCAGTACAAAGGGCTACAAATCCAACCATAAAAGCCAGCACTACCATAATAAAAGGGACAACATGAAATAGTTCAATAGCTATCTCTATCTTCTTGCAAGAAGATATTTGTATTTCCTAGAATATATCTCAAGTTTGTTTTGAGATATTTTGTAATGATTTTTGTACAAATACTTCACAATTATAAGTATGTAAGGGTGGATTCTTAGACATTTCTATAGATTTTCTTGGTCAAAGACTGTAAGCTATTGTATCACTGTTGGACCAGCAAGCTAGATTAATGAATAAAGTCAAGACATTTCACTGGATTCATGTGCAATGCAAAGTACAGACAGATATTCTCTTTTGTGTTGTTATCTTTCTTTAAGTGTTTTTCCATAAACTTTAATGTATCTGAAATCTTGATGCTATAATATGGAATGATATTTCAGAATATGTTTCATTGCACTATGTTATAACTATTATTCATCTTAATTTTTCTGCTAATTTCCTAAGTTAAGGAATTCTTGATTGCTCCTTAGTTTAGGTAGTTTTCCTTGGAATCTATAGTAAAGGATTCTTAATTTACCTTTATTCATGAATCTCCTATGTTCTTCATTTTAATCTCGGTCTGATAATTCTTAAGTTCTCTCTCACCATGGTTAAAATCATTTCACCCATTCAACCTAAAGACCTGTACTTCACTCTGCTAGCTTTCCCTTTGAATACTCCCTTTAATGATTTAATCCCAGTTTTGTCGTCCTTCCTTGACTCTGTAGCCCAATGGTACAGAAAATTCATTCTATCCATTTGTTTTAAGGATTCCACCATCCAAACTTCAATACGAATCAAAACCCCCTGAACTTTAAGGTCTAGCCTAAAATCCCAACAAACAAAGCTAAATCATATAGAGAGAGCCATGTTTGAGTCATAGGTTGGCTAGAGCCTATACTTAAAATATTGGTTTGTGGTTACCTCGGTCTTTTCCTTCTTCTGATAACATCTAGGGAAAAAGTATAAGTGATAACATAGTGGCGACCATACTGGGGACTCAAACCCTCAGTCCTAATAAAAATTTAAGAAATTTTTAAATCTCTATTTTGTGCCTCTTAAAGTAATTTATTGTTATTTGCAAAAAATATCACAAAAGAAAACAATTAGAAAAATTTTGAAATTTTGGCTTCAAGGAGAACTCATTTTACTAGGGCTAATCTGGACCCTAATCCTGCCCCAGTAGTTGATAACCCCAACCTGATTTCAAGAAAATAAAAATAAGAAGAAAGTTCAGCTAGTCACTTACCACTAGTCAATGCTAATTCATGTCCTGATGAGTGGTTGTTTTTAGAAGATCTTCCCTTTGATGAACAATTTTATTTGTCATTATTTAAATCAAAGTCTGAAAGTGAAATATACAATATTGTTCTAGACCCTGATTTCATTGGAGACCTTGAGGTCCAAAAGGCCAACAAGCTAATTGATGAATACATTCTAAATTCTCCACAATCATCCCTTAGTACTACTAAGATCCTTGCTGAACAATTGTCCACTACCCTTAGTTCACCATTATTCCCTTCAACCTCTAAAGTCCATTCTTCACCACCATTTGTACCTTCACTCCCTCACCAACCTATCATTACTCATTCATCACCTACCAGTCCTAGTTCTTCATCCGCTACTGCATCATCTCCAAGTACTTCAACCCCACATCTTAACCAGTCCCAGCTTAGAGCAATGGAAAATAGATATGCTCCTCTCATTTTACCTGCCCAGCTTAGTGCTATTCCAATAGACTACCAAAGTAAAATTGTTTAATTTGATGGAACAAGACATTACACTGCTCAACAACATGTCAACAAGATAACAAATTACTTTGAGTTGCATGAAATTGACACAGATAATGTTCAAATGAGACTCTTTGCCCAGTCTTTAGCTGGTGATGTCAGGAAATGGTTCAGAGAATTAAATGCTAATAGTATTGATAGTTTAGATACATTTCACCAGCAATTTTTTAACAGATCAAAAAATAAAAATAACCCCCTACAAATCCTTTCAGAATATGAGAACATTAGAAGGGGACCTAATGAAATTGTTCAAGGTTACTGCACTAGATTCAACAGTATATATAATGCCATCCCAGTTAACCTTAGACTTCCACCTGACTTAGCGTTAATAAAATTCCTTGATGGTTTTGACACAGATATGGAATTCCAACTCAGGGAAAGAAACCCCCCAACCTTAGAAGAAATGCAAAGTGTGGCAGTTAGTGTAGAGGCTAATTTGTTAGCTAAAAGAGCTAGAGTTAGAAATGAAAAAAGAGGAAATGCAAAAGATGAGGCTTCATCATCTGACATTAAGATAGATACTCTAGCCAAAAGTATGAAAAAACTAATGGATAGAATGGAAAACATAGAGAGGAAACCTCAATGGGATAACCAACAAGCTAACCCAGTTAGAAACCCTAATTTCATAAAAAACCAAAACCAAAATACGAAGAAAAATGGACCGGAGCAGAACATTAAGCCTCCTTTGCAAGAAAATTATGCAGAAGCATCCATTCCTGAAGATCCTAAATAAGATAGACAAATTAACCTAATGGGAGTAAAGGATGAAGACTCTGTGTTTCTAACCCAAGACGATCAGGAACTGCATATGTTACATCAATTGCAAATCCAGTTTGAAGAGTCATTTGATTATAAACAAGGATATGATTCTTCCATTTTTGAAGTACATAAATAGTATAACTGTTACATAGTAATTTGTCACCATTGGTCACCGTCCCTGTTACCCCTGTTTTCGTACATTGGAGGATACATTCCGGGACCTGTGACCAGTGACATAGCCTAAAAACACTTGCATTATGTTCCCCTGAGTATGTACTTCATGTTCCCTGAAGACACCTTCTGCAAATTATCCCTGAAAAAGTGCCCTTTTTCCATTGGCACAGGTACACAGTGTCTTATCCGCGCCAATCACTGAGATCCTCAAAAAGGGGCACGCCCATTGGCGCTCTGTCCTAGAACAACGCTCGCGCCAACTAAGTTTGGTAATGATTTTTGGCAAACGCGCACCCATATGTTTTTTCCTTTCAGATCATGAAGTCTTTTGAGGGAAAAAATCCATCTGATAGAGGTCGAGAGTCATCATCTATCCTTGACATCTATCCTCAGTAGCTTTTCGGAGATAATGTCGATCCACAATGGGAGTCCTGGTGCATTGAATCTTCCTCCCTTCTCCATTTATAAAAGTCTGTCCTCATGCATTAGACAAGCTAGTTTTTAGAGGAGTTGGGGGAGTTCTGGGGAGTTAGGGAGTAATGCTAGTTGTGATTATGCTTGTCTGGAGTGATAGTAAGAGTCTTGAAGCATAGGCAGGTTATGCTGCCGGAATCCTGAGAGAGAGAAGGTCTATTGCAAGGCATACATAGCTGTTCGCCCAGCCAGAGAATAGGTTCAGCGTCAGAACATTGGTTGTATCTTTCTCTTATTTTAATTAATAAAGATAGATGACTACTATTATGGTTCCATTCTCATTTGTCTTGTAATGGTTAATGTGAATTACATCCTTTCTGACTGATGTATAGTTGCTTTTACTAGATTTCATGCTTGTGTTTGTTCTCTCTTTGCATGTGCAGGTGTCCATTCACAAGGATAGTGGAGGATCGTGACCAACCAGAGTGAAGGAGTGAGAGCGGTATCTCTTCATCAAACAAATAGCGCTAGAATCCAAGTAGGTGTTCATTACCCACTTTTTAATTGCAACTAGGAACTTGCAGAGTAGCATTGATTGATTGTTGCTAGACCCGTTCTGGTCTAGTGGGATCGCCTCTGTCCGCAGAGGGGATTTACCTGTTCAACACATGGTTTTTGCAAGAAGAAATCATGAAAAATGGTAGATTGGAAAGAACATGGGCATGAAGATATTGATACTCAAGCAATAGCTGATCCAAATTGCTTGGAGGCTTTGAGGAATTGTGGGCTCCTCAAATTATTTCTTACACTAGGTATACGGGCCCAACCTAAGTTGCTACAATACCTAATTAGTCTTTGGGACATAAATCAGGAAATTTTCATCATCGGTGACCAAGAGTTGGAGCTGGAGACTTCAGAAATTTATTTCATCACAGGACTATCCCAGATAGGGGAACTAGTCAACCTATATGGGTCGAGGCCGATTGAGGCAAGTGTGACTATGATACTTGCCAAACATTGCTCAGAATCTCTCAAATCCAAAAGTGGCAAGATCGAGATTATGACCGTTCGGGATCTTGTGTTGAGAGTGCTACTATTAACCATCAAGAAAGTGGTTGGGTCCCGAGTGCCACATGAGACCAACAAGTCAAAGTTTCAGTACACTATCGACTGCACAACACCCACCATATTTAACTGGGTGGAAGCAATGAAAATCAACATGAAGTTCTAGCTATCAAAAGCTAAGGTGGGACACCTAAAGTAGTTTTGCTTTAGATCTATGTGGGTGACCTTCTTTTTAGAACAGGTGCCACTATTCCAATACCAGCTGACTGAGGTAGATATGTCGATGCCACGAGACCCACATATGGTCCGTTGGAGCGATTTGATGCCCAGGGTTACAAGGGACCAATAGATGTCCTGCAAGCCTACCTTTTTCTCGCAGCTACGATGATAGTTGATCATAGTGGAGGATTGGCCTTACAATGGTACCAACTTCCACGGAGACCCGGATATGCCGCTCTAGAAGGGGAGGATTTTGATGATGGAGGTAAAAACAAACATTTTTTAGGTTTTTTTTTTATGTTTGTTACTATTTTTGAAATATATGTGTTCATGACACTTCAATTTTATGAATGCAGATGTTGGATCAGAATGCCCTGTCGGGATGTCCCCAATTGCTAGGCACGTCGCTAAATAGTTTGATGTCACTCCTTATCAGGAGGGAAGCAACAATGAGGAGGATATTGTGCGGAATCTCGAGGGTTTGACTCATGAGATCCCAGAGTATGCTTGGATGGGTGATGTCCCACGCCAGTACTAGAGGCATATGGTGGGGGTGCTAGATCGGATTCACCGTCTACTGACTCACATAATTCGAGAAGTTACATGCTATCATGAGCATCATGTTGTTTAGTGCAAAGGTCTAGCATTGCATATTTTTGAGGCTTGTGAGCCATGGATGTATAAGGCCTACAAGTCACTGATGTATTTCGAACACACATATTATGTTTTGAGGTTTTGATGTATGACAAACATTACCAGCACACACATATATATATGTTGTACTTCCTTGCTTACTATGGTACACATGTTTTTGTTTTTGAGTTGCTACATGTTTCACAAATGTCTATCCAACACATAATTAACTAATGCGCCTGTTGATGTATTCATGTGTCGAGGAATATGATGATATGTAATGTAATTAAAATTTCTCTCTAGCAAACGAATACGTAGATACATTCTCAATATTGGAGGGTTTATGACGAAATATTTCCCATTGAGTTGAAGAACAACAAGCTATGATCAAGGTTGACAACCAATTATTGGATGCCAATAGTAATAGTTTCTGACAATAATTCGATAATCGTGTTGTACTTAGTGATGTTATTAGTTGTTTGACCTAGACATATACCTTGAAGATCAATCAACTCACCATGGGGGTCATAAATGGCCCATTCCGCAGATGATAGATTCTAGGTACTATGACAAGAACCATTAAAGAAACCGACATGAGGGGACACCGACATCTGCAAAGCAGGCAAAAAAATAATAAGCAGAGAATCTGCTTGCAAAATAACACACCAAACCACACTATAAAAAAATGAATGACACAGTATTGTACAAAAGTAACCATGCAAGATGACCTAAGAATAGTACTTTTTTTAGGGATTCCATGCTCGGACTCAGGTAATCAATTAACACAGATGAAAACTAGAGTGTTACCATTGACATGATGAGTAAGCATCGACTCGGTCAAATAATAGAGTAGAAATCATATAAGGTCGTGCCCCCATGCCCCCTCGGTGAGGGAGGATTACGATTCATAAGATGATAATCCCATTGCAATAATGGGCAATTGGTAAAAACTCAGGTGGAAAGAAGAAACTTGAAACTATGAAGAGATAAAGGTGCCCCCAGTTGAAAGGTCTTGATAATGTTAGGAGAAATTGGCATGTCAATAGGCAAGGGTACCTTCTTTCTCTTTCCTTGTTGATGAGGTAGGAGTTTGATAATCTTTTTACCTGGTAGCCACACTGATCGGGGTACTCATAATGAACACTTGGGAACCCGAGGAACTAGATGATTGAGGTTGGTCTAGCATTTGAGTCTATTGGGATGGAAAGGGTTCTTTCAAGATAGTTGGGTTCCCTTTGAGCAAAAAACTAACTTCGTACCGTCTGGGATAATCCTTAATATAGTGATCGTCCTAAAAAATTAGGCATGAATACTCAGGTTTCCATTTGGAAGCATCACCAGCAACTGGTTTAGGAGGGCTCTATTTTGGGGCATCAACTTTACCCTTGCCTTTGCCTTTCTTCTTACCTTTAGAATATTTATCTACTGCAGTAGTCTGGAAAACTTGAACCTATGAGTCTTTACCAGGGTTGGACACATTGAGAGAGGAGTCATTGGGAGTAGTGTTGGAGACCAACTTCTGTTTGGAAGAAGATTTTGCAGGGGTCTGAGTCACTAAACCAATTACTCCATCAATAGGAGGGGTATTGGGGGCGTAGATCTCATGAGATTAGATGATGGTCTAGGTGCACCGAGTAACACATCATATAACATGCTAGAATGTGAATAGGCAAGGTCTAGATACTAGGCACGTGTGATGGCTTGTTCCTCAGTGATACATCCACCCATAGCAATGTCCTCTGCAATTTTGTTGACAAATGATTTTGTGAACTACTTGGTCAACAACTGATCAACAATTTCAAAATTAATTAAATGACGCCTATGTCTCCATTCATGGATGTGATCGAAGATGTGATTCGTTGTGTCTTGCTTGAGTGACGTTAATAGATGGGTGCCAATTTCATAGCAAACCGATAACTAGAAGTGTGAGAAGGCCATGGAGAGAGTATTAAAGTCATGATAGGTATTCCGGGGGAGCTCGATATACCACTTGGTTGCAGCTCCTGTAAGAATTCATTAGAAAAGAAAAAGACAAATGGAATCATCAATGTAGGAATTCGAGGAGCACCAGAGGTGATATGTCATCACGTGGGCTTGAGGGCCCTCTTTCACTTTTCCTTCAAACTTTGGACAATCGCTCAGAATCTTGGATGAAACCGAATGCCAGTATGGCGAATGAAGAATCTGATCATTCGTGAGTCTAGACACATCTGGAAATTCTAAGGTAGCTAAGAATGGAAATTGGGTATTGAAAGGAACTTGAGGTCGATAAGGGGGTCCAACTAGCGGGACCCATCCCTACTGGTAAGGATTTTGTCCCCAAAGTGGAGGGTTTTGTCCATAAGGAATTTGATTTTTCCCCCACTGTACGTTACCTTGCCTGTAGGGAGGATTTTGACCTTGAAAGCCTTGAAACTGTCTGGCCAGAGGCTTCTGATAAGAAACATACTAGCTAAAAGGCTGTTGAGCCTACTAGCCTTGGGCATATGGATTTTGCACCTGATGTCCTTGAGCCTAAGGATTTTGGACCTACTACCCCTGGACAAAAGGGTATTAGACCTGCTACCCTTGGACATAAGGATTCTATGCTTTTTTTCCTTGGACATAAGGATTTTGGACTTGTTGTCCTTGGACAAAAGGATTCTATGCATGCTGCTGCAGGACTTGTCCCTAGCCCTGCCCTCGCAAGGGTTGACCCTATTGATATGAATATAAGGGTTGTTGCTATCTAGGTTGACCTTGTGGCTACAAGGGTTGACCTTGCGGCTATCCCTGTGGTTACAGAGGTTGACCTTGTGAAGGCATAGGTTGGGAGGATTGCAGTGCCGACTGCATCTACGACTGCACAGTTTGTTGCAACTATTACGAGGGTTTCCCTTATGGTTTTTTCATTTGTCCTTATTATGACTTGATCTAGCCTTGCTGTAGCATGGATGGCCCTTGCTGCAACGAAGGTTTCCCTTGTTGCTGCAGGAGTTTTCCTTGCTATTGCAAAGGTGCTTGAATGGTTCCCGGAATGACAACTTGAAATTTCTGAAACTATATCTAGCCATACCCACCAAGTGCAACAGATGGACCATGCTAGACATAGGGTCTAGGCTGAGGGATGTATGACGAATTAGCCATCACTTGTGAACCATATGGAACATAAGGAGGTCAGTATTGACCTTGAGCCATATTAGGCTACTGGTACTAGACATGACTTGACCTAGATGGACCAACATTGGGTTGTTGGTACTGGACATGACTTGACCCAGATAAACCAACATTAGGTTGTTGGTACTGGACATTATTTGATCCAACAGGACCAGCAAGATTTGAAATGACACCCAAACAGGGTTGGTACATCCCAACCATGTGAAGTTGTGAGCCACTCACATTGGTTATGCTAGACATCATAGAAACATTCATACTATGCCCCCTACGTGGTGGAGCAACCTTCCCACTTACTAGAGGGATCGAATAACTGACAACAACATGACTTGAGATCATTGGTTGAACCAAACAAGGCACTTGGACTGATGAAACAAGAGGATTGGGAATGGTCGGTTGCACCAGGACTTAAGTGACTGCAGACATCACAATTTGTTGGGTGGTCACGTTCTGAATGAATGAACCTGTGGTAGGAATAGCACCAGACGCCCAAATAGGGTTGTGATACAATGATGAGGCAGTAGGCGTGCCTGAAACCAACTGAGCTAAAGTCACATAATTATGTGGTAACTCAAGATGAACACTAGTCAGAATGCTTCCCTTATAAGGGAAACCTCATGAGGAAAAGGATATTCCTACTCCTCAACTGTGTGTGGAGTGGAAACCTCCGAGTGACCCAGCGAGGAGACTGTGATTTCGCCTTTTGATTCCATGGGTGAAAACAGATGACGAAGGACTACCGAAGATGTTCGAGGGGATAATTCCAAAGGAATACCCGGTTGATCATACAGACTATATGGACGTTGTGGTGATATCAAAATAGGATCGAACAAAGGATTCAGAAGATAAAAAACCAGTCCAGGTTGACCTTCAGAAGTCAGTGGACTCTTGGGAGTCTGGATAGGGTTATCCAGAGATTCTGGGCCAATGTCAAAAAGTGACCTAGTATCTAAAGGGGCAGGATGAGATTTAAAAAGGTTGAATACTCAAAAAAATTCCAAGCTCAACATGTTGGTCCTCGAGTGATTGTGGAAATTTAGGAAAAGGCTCCTCAAACAATATTTCAGAGAAAGGAGAGGAAGAGGAACTAGGTGAACCAGTTGGTTCAACCACGATGATCTTGTCTCAAATAACCAAGAGATAGATCAATTTCAAGGGCTTAAAAATGTATTTAAAGGTATACTCACGATGTGGTCTAAAAATGACTAACCAGGATGTTATAAGATCGTGGGCAACAATTTTTTAAGATGCAAAAACAAACTGGTGCTCCTTCATGTTTTAGGAGTCAAGAAAGAAGCAAAGGTGATTATATCACTTTCGGTTTGAAACGAGTTCGAAAGGAAAAGTGTTCAGGTGATATTTTATATTTAGGGAGTCAAAAAGATCAAAATGACTACTCAGGATGATCTAGGTAAAAAGGATTACCAGGTAACCATGAACTACAGAATACCTCATGGTGAACCGAGAAGTACGGGCATACAATCTCCCCGAATGCTATGTTTGGTGTATCACATTTACAATGTGATAGACTTGGCTTCCTATGTATAAAGGATTGCAACTTAGTGGGGTCTCCCTTTATACACTCAACAGTACAGAGAGCACAAGTCCATACTAGTGTTGTCTAATTCCGAAGTGAATGACAACCGTTAGGTTTTAAGACGCCAAAACACGTCTCTATCCTAGGCCTTCTAAGATGTGATATTTAGATTTCAAATGCACCTTAGGTTATTTGAGTACATTTTAGAGTTTATCTTGAAATTATGTCTCAGTTTTCAGGTCTTATCGATGCGACTCAAAAACACCTATATGTAGCTAAATGAGATAGGACCCTTTCGATTCAATGAATTGTCTACACTAATGAGAGTAGAAATCATACTCAAATGCAACAAAACAAGCAATTGAAAGAAAAATGATTTTTTCACTACTTTGTCTTTTGAAAACAAAAATGATGGAAAACTCTTTCCAATTCCTAACTTTCCTATCAAATGCACTTCAAGTAGCCCTTTCACTAATAAAGGGGATTCATTTATTTTACGATGCAAGTGAAAATGCAACTCTAGCCTTCAATGATGCTAATTAACGTAACATTATGATGCAACAAACTAGAGTTATGTATTTTTCAACAAAATGATGGAATGAATCTTTTTCAAACACTTCACACTTCAATGAAACATTCACAATACAATCAATCACAAGCGATCATAAAAGAGAATTCTTTTCAAAATTAATGAAGCAAATATTGAACCAAAAACAAGATGGGCAATGTGATTTGTGCTCAAAAAGAGACGCTCAAGCACTAAACGAAACTTTCCAAAATTGTCAAATGGAAATCGAAGCAATGAAAGGACTAATCAAATGAAATGCAAGGAGAAAATTTGACTATGAACTTGACTTTCTGAGTAGGAAAACAAGTGAATGGGTGATGACCTAGATGCCCTAGGGTTATACACCATCAAAGAACTCAAGAAATGAAGTGAAGGAAATGCAAATTAACCAATCATACAAACCAAGCTAAAAGAGCTCTCTAGCCAGGGAGAACACAGTCAAAATGAGCTGAGAGATAGAAATCAGAAGGGAAAGACACACTAGCTATGATCTAGGGTAAACCTTGATCTTCACCTATAAGAATTGATGCGACTACCTAATTGACAACACATGCCAAAAGGGGTTGGCGCGACTGTTTTGAGAAACTCGCGCTGATCGACATGACTTTCAAAAAAATAAATGCACTGAATGAGGATTCAAGGAAAAAAATTAAATTTTTCAAAGGCTAAGACCAAACTTGCCACTATAAATTTTAGCCATCAGAGCAGTAAACCAGGCAAAGAAGATAACGTTAAATGGAAATGGTGATACTAGGAAAGTTCACATAAAACCATAAAATGACAATCAATCAAACAGAACAATTGGCTCCCCAGTGGAGTCGCCAATTTGTGGTGCGGGTAAATTCTCAGTGTGGACACAAACAATTCCTCTAGCCCAAGAGATTGGGTCTAGCCACAAACAAACAATCTATGGAAAATCTCCTAAGCTAGAGTCAATTAAGAGGGCCTGCCTCTTAGAACGTTATTCTGCTTGGTGATGATCCTGCTTCCTCACTCCAGCTATATTTTGTTTCCTCCCTTCAAATACTTGAAACAAGCAAACAAAAACAACAAATGTGACATCATGCAATATTGTATTCAACCTACTTAATAGGTCAAGGAGCATTAAGCCATAAATATGTAAAATGACACTTCATGTAGGAAATCAATTGATAGTTGCATTAATATAAACCAGAAAGAGATTACAACCAGTGCCTTGACGTTGCTAGTGTCCTCCAACATATCTGAGTTCCCACACTTCTGCTAGCACCTCATCGATAGCCCCAACAAATGGAAGTTTAATGCCTCTTTCCCTCTAGTCTGAAACCAAACTAAAATCACTCTATTCTACCTCAAACACACACTAGAAAGCTATAAGCTATAAATGACCTGCTCATTATTCACACTTGCTCCAAAAATCCAACTAGATTTTGCTTGGGAAAAAGAGAGGCTTATATAGCTTGGATGGATGGGATATGGTTCCTCTCCTCATGGGAGAATGTCTTATCTCTTGAGGTTGTTCCATCCTAATAGGGAAAAAGGGCCCAAACTGATTTCATTATCTCTATCTGGCCCAACCATCTACCAGACTTCCGTTATGAAGCTTCTAGACATGGAAGCTTTGACTCCTTATTTAAAAAACCTTCCAAAAGAAGATCAATTCCACTGGAAAAGGGCTCAGTGGATCCAATCGGCGTGAGGGTTAGTTTTAACCTTTGTAAATCGACACGAGGAGAAAACTGGTGAGTAGCGTTGGTCTTGTAAATTGGGATAGAAGGAAGATTCTTGGGAAATGATGTAAAGGGGAATTATCTTTCTCATGAAGAGGGACATACTAGGAGTTTCTTCATGATGGGAAAGCATGTCGAGTACACTATAAAGCTCCTCCAGGATTGTAGATGGGGAGTATAAGGACAATGACAAAATGTTGTGTAACATGTACTCTTTTCTTTGTACCTGTAGCCAACTGCACTAACCAAGATTCTGCATGCACTTGTTTATTCAAACAACACTCATCCACCAAGTTAGGAATAAGATAACTATAATTAAATCCATGGTCAATCATAATAGAAACAAATTGATCACAAATCTTACTATCTATCTCAATGATAAATTCCTGATGGTCTGCTTGTCTTTTGTCCAGTGCTGCATAGATATGAGGAACGATCTTACCAACATCCCTAATAGTTTGTGCCTCCTCTAGACTATATATTTGAGGCCTACCACCCTGACTCTGTGGACAATCTCCCTTAAGGTGTTCCTTACCACATGTCCAACACTCCAACTGTCTAATACCATCACCTCTATGCTACTGATGTGATCCATGTCCCTATCTAGATGCATTGAATTTCTTTTGTGGTACCATATTTTCTTTCTCTTGTGCATTCTGAGGCCTTGTTCTTTTCAAATACCATGTACCTTTACCTTTATCTTTCCTTTTCCATCCTTAATGAGATTCATTCTTACACTTTTATTGCTCATAACGATGCTTCAATTTCCCAATAAATTCCTCAAGTGACCGAGGCTCATCATACTCAATCTGATCTCTAAATTCTAATGGAAATCCACTGACAAATCACTGAAATTCAGCCTTCTCATCCTTAAGATACAGTACATACCTCAATATCTCCAAGAACTTAGTTGTGTAGTCTTCATCTGTCATTGATCCGATATTTAGATCATAAAATTCTTTGGTCTTACTATTGTAGTACCTTTTTGATAAGTAATGCTTCCTCAAAAGCCTCTTGAACTCATGCCAACTCAAGTCCTCCATCTTGATGTCTCTGATACACTTCACATCTTCCCACCAAATATCTACTTTACCTTTCAGGCTGAAGATAGCTATATGGCCTTCATATTATCTGTGTACTCATACAGCTCAAAGAAATTCTTCATCGCAAGTAACCAAGCTTCTACATCTTCCAACTTCTTCACATCTCCATCAAAAGTAGGTGGCTTTGTTTCTTAAATTCATTTGGAAAGTATCCCCTATCACTCCTCCTATAAGGATGATAATGATGAGGATCATGATGTCTATTTGAACCAGAACTAGAATAGTACTTGTATCCATCACCTCTCCTATCTGGAGTATCCAAACGTTCACGATCTCTAATTTTGTCATCTCTATCGTACCTGTAACCACCATGAGACATACTGCCATATGCCCCATTAGTTATGTCCTCCTCTCAATGGTTGATCCGAAGGGGCCCTTGTCAGTGCAATTTTGACAAACTCTGAAGCAGTATAGCATTAGCCTCTACTTATTTCTCTTGTGCCTATATGATCTTGTCATTGTCTTACTTACAACTCCTTATTTCTTCCTTTAAGCTTTTCCATGTGTCTTCCAAATCAAAAGAGTGCCCAACACCTCGCTTCTCATCTGATTCATAGGGAGAGTCTGTGTAGTCTACCATCTTGCTAGTCATTTTGATCTTTCTCCTACAAGGCATAATATGTTATCTAAGCCAAATCATAACAAACCAACATACCTTAGCAAAATTTTGGGAGGATACCTCATCTGCAGGATCATCAAATCAACATGACAAATGTATAAACATAATCATAATGACATATATACATATAATAAATAAGCACATAACCATGTAACCATCAGTCTAGATAGATTCCAATCATCAATGCATGACCATATTTGTTGGGTGTGGAGCCTGATTATCTTCTATATTCAAAAGTACCGCCACATTGGACCCCAGTTCAAAATGGGGGCGGCAATGCCGCCCGTAAAATATTCGCTG